>JASSUY010051062.1:0-13595 GCA_032466535.1 Forpus xanthops | reverse complement strand
GCAGAGCATGAGACTCAGAAAGTCCTTGGTCAGCCTAAACATTACTAAGCAGTAACTGAAAACATTGGTGTTATCAATGCCAAAAGTCAAAAACACAGCGCTGCATCAGCTACTAAGATGGAGAAAAATGACTGCTACTGCTGAACCCAGGGCATTTTGTTTTTCATCCACTTCCTAATCATGACTACTTTGCTTAATTTTCCTAATTTGAGTGTTTATGGTTGTATATTTATAGAACTTACTGAAATATAGCTGTATTATTGATCTCTTTCCATTGCATAGTCTCTAAACACCACTATAAGAATATTTATAATTTCAATTATTTGTACCTCTAAAGCAGTTTCTTAGAGCAAACAAATTATATGTGTCTTCTCATCTTTCAAGTTTGCATATCCTTTCCTGCATGTTATTGATAGTCCAATGAAATCTACATTAGCTCGTTTCAAATACAATCTAAACAATAAAAAAAAAAAATTTAAAGCAAAACCATGCTGAAAGAAATTATTAATCAGATTATCCTCAATTACTTAATTAAGTCAATGGCTTCACTGAGCAAAATACTGTTGAAGCAAACATCAGGCAATTACTAAGTCTGAAACTGATAATTGCTCAGGTTCTGCAGTGTTTGGCTTTGGGCTTTTTTTTTTGTTTGCTAGACTGTTTTGTTGGGGGTTTTCATTCGCTTTTTTTTTTTTTTTTTTTTTTTTTTAAAGTAATTCCTGCTTAATAGATAGTTTATTTTTTGAAATACAGTAAGGGTGAAAAAATAACAGAGTCCTAAATAAGGGCTAAAATGAGCCTTCACTGTAAAACCTCACTGTTTTCCTTTGGTTATAGGGATTACTTGCTTTAAGTCTGTACAGGTGCTTAATAACTATTCTACGATTCTGTGTCAGAAATATTAAATAAAATCAAAGGGAATATAGATGTATACAAAAATATGCAAATACTTTGTGCAGAGGGGAAGTCAGATTTGAATGACCTCAAGTTATTTTTGAAGTTTAAAGCTGGAAACACAACTTTTAGCTAAGCCACTTCTATTTAATTCAGTCTTACCTTTATTTTTATTTTCTTTAATATCAGCCCTAGAATGACATCCTGCAGCTCAGTGCTATTTAATCTTTCTGCTATGCTGATGTAATAGTGCCTAATAAACCAATCAAGAAAGACTTTTTATCAATTACCCAATTGTTTTTTACTCCATCTTGCTTTTTGAGTGCGTAATTTGCTGCTCAGTTTTATTTATAGAAACAATGATTACATTATTCTTCATATATAGAAACAATGATAACATTATTCTTTATTTCTTCAAAAGTTTCCATGTTTCTTCATTCTCTACACTTCCCTACAAATTATACTCCTGAAAAAAGTTAATATTTGAAAAAAATACAGTTATAAATATATTGCTCTGATGGGCACCATTTCACTGCCTGAAACTGGTAACTTTAAGAGTAGCTGTTAGAATTCAGCTACAAATATTTTTAATAAGCCATTAGTTAAAATTTGCACATGCAAATTCTTTTCTCTTTATAAATGGGGACAGATACAATATGCTTGTAAGGCAATTTGACTACTTTCTAATATGATGAAGTACTAGACAAGCACAAACACTTGCTGAAGTTCCAAAGATAAAGTTAACTTACAAGATAGAGAATGGCTTCTCCTAATTTTTTGTTGGTTGGCTGGCTGGCTTTTTTCCCACACTACAGAAAATAATCAAGGTTAGAAAAGAACTATTAAAATTTATTGTGCTGATTTCTACTGCTTTGGTTGAACTGGTCTATACAATATCACACAGCTATCATAACCACAGATCTAAGTGAATTTTTTTTTTTGGATGAGGACATAAATGAGCAATAGGCAAACAGCTAGGTAACCTGTTTAATAAGCTTTGGTAAAGCAGTAACAAGTCTTTTGAACCAAGTCACTTTGGACTAGACCTTTTTCCTTTGGATATTGTTATGTCTGTTGGCTAGATTTTGATATTTTAGTAACTTTGGGACTTGCAAGATTGTTTTTATCCAACCAAAATCTAGCTTTAGAAAAAAAGACTAAATGGTGAATGTAAGCCATAAATAGGCAAGAAATTTAATGATCTTTCTAAGCTTTGACATCTCAACTGCAAAAGCCAGAACATTATTAAAAATATTAATACAAGAATATTTTTCTATATTTTTTTAATTTCATCAAAATTATTGTAAATAGAACATATCTATCAACTACACACATTTAGTCAGTACAGAAGGAATTACATTAGCAGGATAAGTAAAAATACTTCAGTTTTGATTGTTTCAGGAATTTTGAAGGGGTGTCTGGTTGTGGCTAAAACTGTTTGCTATAATGTTAATGGATTTTAAAAAAGCACATCAACATTGGAGAAATGTCATAGAAAAATTACAGGGCTTATGCAATAGGCTTAGTAGCTCATGTCAGATTACTGTTCAGAAACATTAAGCTTTTACCTTTGATCGTGTCAGGAACTGCTGATCATTTAGAAAGCAAGCTCTAAAGTTACAATATGTCTTGAGAAAAATCAATAACTCTACTTTATCCTGTTTAAAAGATAAGATGAAAATTTGCAGCAGCCAATGCACATTACTTTTACTAACACCTAGCAGTGGTGAATCCAAAGACATACTAAGTGCCTATTTTAGTACAATAAAAGGTTGAACTCAAACCTTCTCACCTCTTTTAACAGACAACCATTGCAAAATAAACACCATACTGTTACTAAAAAGCTTGTATGTAATCATAAATGAATATATTCATAGTTACACCAAGCCTACATACCTCACCTTTTAATGAAAATACAAGTCTAACGCGCAGGGAATCCAGAGCTGTATGCTGCTGCAGAGGTCAGAATTTAGAAAACATAATATTATTTTTAAGGTTTTCCACCGACTGGGGAAACCAATCCACCAGATATATGCTTTAATTCAAGTGGCACAGATTTTCAGTCAATCTCTGCAGAAGACAATTCACCATAGCCCTATACTTCAAAGTGCCTTCTGAGAACTCTCCTCTGTGACCAAAAGATATCATCATCTAACTGACTGAGAAAAGGTTAGGCAACATATGAATGTTATATGTTTTCATCCATGAAATTCCATTCCATTCTTGCTGATTCACTTTTTTGCCTTTTTCATTTCTTCACAAAAACTTCAGAAAACTATTCAAAATTCCTCAGTGCATGGTTGTCTGCAACCAAAACACCAGTAACAGAAAAGTAAGATAAGATAAATTCTTGAAAGTGACAGAAAGTGACTCTTGAAAGAGTCAATCCATTCTCTCCTGCTTGCATTTACATTATGACCTTAAAGATTCATAAGGGATGTTATGAATGTTATGGATGTGTCTCCATACTTGGAGAAGAACTTCTATTTAAGGTGGTATGAAAAGATAATGTTTAGGTTAAGCTTAGTGATCACAGACTCATGGACCAGACCTTAAATATGAAAGCCCATCACAATTTAAAGACTTCCTATAATGTACACAGCCATCCTGCACACACATCTGAGTTAACACTGTCAAAAGAGTTATTATGAAGTCAGCTGATAAAATCTGATGTAGCAACTTAATCCAACTCCACAAATTCAGACATGATCACGTTCCACTTAAGTCTTTCTGAAAAAGTGAAGTCAACTACATGCCAACACCTTCTGAACTTTTTTCTTCTATGTTTTCAATAATTATTGCTTCTAAAAAAAAAAAAAAATCTAGGAGTAAATTGCCAGCAAAATATTATCTGACATGCATTTACTTGTTTATCCAAATCCCACTTAGAAAAAAAAAAAAAGGAGTTTTAAAAATTCTATAATCAATTTATTAAAGCAAGCACCAACTTCCCCACCATTGTGATGTAAAGGAACCATGATACCTAAAACTCCAACTGCATTACCACACATTCCTTGAAAGCAGATCAGTCCTAGAAAGATGTCTTTTCCCCTGATCTTCTAAATCTTTTTATGTTGCTCCTCTGAAGACAAGCAGCAACATGAGAATTTAGTCTTTTCTGACTAACAATAGAGCTATTGCATCTCTGTTATCTGTAAACCAGTTTAAAAACAGCAGCCCTGTTTGGAGGACATCATCTGTGACTTCACTTCCATAGAAAGTACCACACTTTGATTGTCTAAACATAAAAGAAGACAACTGAGAAATTTGGGTTACTGCAGACAATTTTATTTATTTATTTATTTATTTATTTCAATAGGAAGGCTTCTGGGGATGCTTTTTTCCCCTCAATGCATATTAGTTTTTTGATCATATGATTCTTTGACTAAGTATCTTTAAAGTATTATTGAAATGTTATGACCCTCACAATCTTTCTTCATTGTATCCTTTATAAAAGCAAGAACATGGTGGCATTTAAAAGAGCTATAAAATCCTACGCATCAAGACAAATAAATTGAGAGTTATTTTTGATATATATAATACATATAAAATATAAACATATATATATGTTTTATATATATAAAATATATATGTGTGTGTGTATATCCTTAAAACATATATATGTATGTGTGTGTATACATATCCTCAGAGAGGGAGAACATATTTTTCAAAAAGTCAAACTAGGGAGAACCCAGACCAGACCGTGGAATTTACTACTGGAAACAGTACTGGATTACTGCAAAAAAAATTAAACTATTCAAATTCACTGGTACATTCATTGAATATATCTAATTGCCGACATAACACTGTGATCTTTCTTACCCTTAACATGTAGATCCTCTCAAGATTATAATTATGTAATTTAGCTCATTGATTATGTACCTCATATTGAATATCATTTAAGAAAAGCTGGGATCATTCAGAGTGGGAAAGAATGAAATAAAAATGTATCTATTGACATTGACCATTAATACTGTTCCTATGAATCCAACATGAGCTGTTTTTATGATCAAATTCTTATATGAAAGGTTTGAGTCATTTATTTTAAAGGACTCTGTCAGATAAGTAAAAAGATCCTAAGTCCTTTTCAAGGCATTCATGAAAAAATTAGATACCCAAATCTAACCCTGTAATTTACATGTCCAACACCATAAGTGTCTCGATACAAAATACAAGATTTATGAGCCTCCAGGAACTCATAAGAGCCAGACTGGCAAATAGTTAAATAGTGATGGCAATTGACTAGAAACAGCAAAAAAGTGTAAGTCTGAAGATATGAATAGACTTGACTAGAACAAAATAGACCATTTCAGTTGAAAGTACCAATGACAATCATCTACTCCAACTCACTGGCCAATCAGGGGCTGACCAAAAGTTAAAGCATGTCGTTAAGGGTGTTGTCCAAATCACTCTTATTCCCGATGTACTCCATTAGCCATAGCCATAAGCTATGCCTACATTAGTAAATCAAACACGTTCAGGCCTGTTTTCTAGCATTGAAATACACCAGCACTGGACAACCTGCTTCCACACTCTTAAACCTGCATATGCTCTAAGACTAGATGGCTGGCTGCAAACAGCCTATATGAAATAGTGTCTAACATATACTGTTTGTGAACGACCACCAGGAAATGTTTCATTCAGTCTTATTTAAAATATGCTGCATATCTTTAGGTAAGAACACTCTCCACAGTGGAAAGAACTGTGGGTTAAACGGTCTTGGATGATGACAGACATATCAATGTCAGCTTGAGAACTGTGTCATGCAATAGCTCCCCAAAGCTGCAGCCAGAAATGAGGATCAGAAATGGAATACAACGGAACTTGATTTTGCTTCACTTTATGAAAAAATACATAGTTGGAATATTTCTAAATAATGGCAATGAAGAAGGTAAGATCCATAGCAGTTATTTGCCAAAAAAAAAAAAAAAAAATTGTTTTAGAGACTAAGGTCTAGTCTGTTTCAAAAACTAAGGTAGAAGGTGTTGCCCAAGTGAGAAGAATTAAATTCTGGGTAACAACAAAACCTGAAAGTAGGCTAGAGCATTTATAAACCTCCCTTCTAGTTCCATTTGTCACAAAGCAATTCCTTAAATTTCTGTTACTTTCAGACTTCTCTAAAACCTGTGATTATGGAGAACAGTTCTCAATAAGGTTGCACATATTCTAAGTGCATTTCACAGAGGAAGTGGTTTTTTAATCATTTTTTCTTTCATCTTAAAATAGTGAGAACAAAAGCTAGGGAACACTGAAAATTGACAACTTGCTTGTCAAAAGAAAAAAAGCCTAAACCATGAAAGAAACAAAAAAGAAAGAAATACATCTTAGCAGCAACTGTGAAGAGCAATATTAAAAAAAAAAAAAAATCAATATAAACTGACAATATTGAAGAATCCCTTATTTTAAAATACAGATTTTTAATAGCAGTACTATGATCTCTCTATGACACTAAAATATTGTTGGCATTTTGTTTTTTCAATTAACAAGAAATGTACGGAATGGAATTAAAAAATAAATGCACTATGAAATGCACAGTAAGTAACCTTTCTAATTAACCTGTGTGCCACACTCCACGCAAAGACATGAAATCTGTCTTAATATTTATTTCTATTTAATATGTGCTGGCTAAAACAGATTCTCAGGTTCAACAAACTTGTCAAGAAAAGGAAGATTACACTCAGAAATTAAAGATCGCTGTTTTAGAAGCACAAATTCCATATCCTCTTGAGATGACCTTGGCCAGAGAATAAGCGGAAAATGTGAAATTTTGCCTGAAACACATCTTTGGAATATATCTCTCACAAACATTCATTTAAAGCAGAGTCAAAAAAAGTTTCAGATTACAAAGACTATATAAATATTGCTTCTCTTGGAAGCAAAATGTATAAATTGCATAAGAAAGGCCAAAATAATTTCAGTGCAATATTGTATAAACTTCTGAAATTAGTTTGGTTTTCAGAAAATAAAACTGTAGCTCTTTGTCCATTATCTGGTAACCAAGAGTGTTGCATAGAGTTACATAAATGAAAAGACCAAAATTTTAAAAAAAAATGGTAAATAATATCTACCCTTATTTCACCCATCTTCTATACACAGTAAGATAATAGAACTGGTTGTCAACATGTAGAAAAATTGAGATATAATTATACCTGTAAATACTTTTACCATTCAGTGATATTAAATTTCAATCCAGAAGAAATACCAATTCTTTACGTAGCAAACTCAAATTATCTAAATCTCCCTTTGAGACAATCCAAATTATATCAGTTTTGACTAGTATTTCTTCCATGATCCTACTACAAATTTTTATGGTATTTTAATATTCAAATGCTTCTTTAAAACTAGCAGATAATGATTAAATTATTGGATTGTTCATAATTTACCAGAGTTTTATAGATTTCAGTTTGGGAACAGGCAATCCCCTGCAAATTCTCCTTGAAAGCAGTTGTTTCAGGAATTTATTACCTATGGTCAGTTTCAAAGGTCCCAATAAGTTCAAGAAGTAAGGCTGTCTTAAAATTTGATATACAATAAAGATGCTCATGCTCATAATAATGAAGGCCAAAAAGAGTATGTACACACTGATCTAATACTAAAATAGATATCTCTGGTGTAGCTACACTGGGAACATAGAAGGTATTTAATTGTTTGTAAACCATGACATTTGCTTAAAGACACTTTAAGGTAGTAGATGTATTCACACACACATAGTGAGTCCACTTGAAAGTAATCTACACTCCCTAGAAGTACCTTCTTCCTCCATATCAGATCAGTGGGTTGTGGCAATTCCTGGTATCTCACATTTGGGGACTAAATTTTAAATTTAAGGAATTTATGATAGAATTACGACAGAAATCCTTTGCTCAGAAGGAAAAATATTAGAAATAAATACGTACCTAATTTTCACTCTATTGTGATCATCAAACATAAGTATATAGTAATATATATAGTTATTACTGAATATATTAATATGAAAATGATCTTCAGATAATTTCCAACCTATGATTCTATGATCCTACAATTCTATGAATAATCATAGAATCATAGAATAGTTAGGGCTGGAAAGGACCTTAAGATCATCTAGTTCCAAACCCCCTGGCATTTGATGACTATATTGATTTCACCTGAACATCTGATTTCACCTGAATAAAATAATGAATTCTAACAGAAACACTTGAGTGGCTTAAGAATTTGCTTTTTGCAAAATGACTATGAAACATTTCCATTGTTTTCTTTTTTATGACTTGACCCTTATGGTTTAAAAGAGTTCCGTGGTTGATATTTAACTCATCAGAATTTGAGCTCTGTCTTTATTTTTTCACCTAATGCTCTACCGAAGAATCTTTTTTAATTTTAGAGAGAACAATATCCAATTTATTTCAGTGAAACTCACTTTTACAGACAGACTCTATAAGAAAAAGATTTGACAACAGAGTGGAAAGCTCAAAGATGATTAAGTATCTTGGTGTACATGAAGATATATTTCTAGTTGTTCAGCTATAAAAGGATAATGCTTCACAGACCATTCCAGGAGGAAAATCTGAGAAGTCAGAGTAATTTCAATATAGATAAGGAGAATAATATGCAAACTTTTTTAATGTCTGTAGCTGTATAATACACTGCAGAGACATAGGCACGGACCACATTTCAGGTTAGGAAATGAAATTATTATCTGAAGGTCCAAGGTTGATATAGGCTCTACAAAGTGCTCATATGTATGAGTGACTAATACAATTGGTTCAATATCACCACACACGTGATTTTCACTTCTTCACTGGTTGTCTTGCTTGGATGTCTGTTTCTTGCTGTTGTCCCCTCATTGGTTACTGGTTCCTCACTTTTTTTTCTTCTTATCTTGCCTACCTCTCCCTGTAATACTCCCAAAACTTTCCCTGCAACATTCCTCTGCTATCTCAGAGCTTTCCCAGCAGCTAGTCTAGCTCAGAAATCCTCTACAACAAGGTTTACACCCACACTACACCTCTACCTTTTTGGCATAGATTTGAAGGACATTTAAGGTAGAAATGATATTCTGTTTTTTTGGGGAGCAGTGTGTTTTGGGTTTTTTTGTTTGGCTTTGTGTGTGTGTGTGTTTCATCTGTTCTTTTTCTTTTTTGTTTTGTTGGATTTTTTTTTTTATTTTGCTTTTTTGTGGTTTTGTTTTATGTTTTTTTGTGGGTTTGTTTTTTTTTTTTGTTTTTTTTTTTTGTTTTTTTTTTTTTTTTTGTTAAAGTAATATTTAAATAATGACTTTCCCAGGCCCTTTTTTCAAAACATCAGGAGTCACCTCAAGATGCTTTACCACTCCCTAGGTAGTCTGACATCCCTCCTTCAGAAGGCATGCTGTGCAGTCGGAAAATTATATATTCCAAACTTGACATGTCTCAAATTCAGAAGAAAAAAAGAAAAAAAGTCTGTTTATATGACACTTTATGTGGAAAGAAGCATCCTATGAGTATTTATGGCAGGTCCCCAGTATTAATCATTTGATCTGAACATCCTCTACTGACCTTTTGCACAATTTTTTTCTACAAGCAGAGTGTTGTGCAAAGTGAAAGCATCACAATTTAAAGGACAATTCTCAAATCTTGTATGATTTTTTATCTCCATCCCAAGAGCTTATATTGCTCACAGCCTAAAGATTTCTCAGATTATTGCGTACGAATGTCTTACACTGCAAAAGAAAGATGCATAGGAAGTAACAGAGACCTACTAAAATGAGAATAGGCTTGCTCTGTCTTAGTGAACCAGTGTTTTTATGAAGACATTTTGCTCTGGTGTCACACATGCTGGGTGGAGTACTTCACCTGTGAAGGTTGACTGCTACAGTATGTTTCCTTCTTAAGTTTGAAAGATTGATGAGGTATAAAAATTTAATTTTTCCATCAAGTGGAATCTGTGCCATCACTCTCCACGGATGAAACAGTCAGTGATATTTTTTCTTTCAGGTAATATGAAAGTGTTTAATTTTTCAGTGTATGCTTTTAGAGAGGAAAAATAATGTTGGCAATGGTGAGGATTACTAAAATCATCCTCAGAATCCTATCCTGTTGTGTAAGTGATACGTATACTCTCTTTGCTATGTTCTTACTATACAAATGGAGATTTTGGGTGCATACTGGGTTATAGACTTCAGAATAAAATTATAAAATGTTATAATAAAAGACTTCTCATTTATTTATTAGGCTATCATCAACCACCTTTCTGAAGTCCAGAGCATTTTTTTGCCAGATTTAAAAGGTAATAACCACACTGCTGATCCTGTTCTCATGCTCAGCCTCTTTTTTTAATCAGCCTTTCACACTGCTCTCTATACTTTATCCCATTTGTATCATTTCTTGAGCTGAGCAGCAACCTTTTGTTTAACTTGAACTCCATGTTCCTAACAAACTTACCAAGTTTCTAGTTTCTTTTTATGCTCTCCAGCTGCAGACCAGTACCAGTGGTGTCCCTCAGGGATTGATGTTGGGATCGGTCTTGTTCAACATCTTTGCCAGAGACATGGACAGTGGTACTGAGTGTGCCCTCAGCAAGTTTGCTGATGACAACAAGCTCTGTGGCTCGGTTGATACGTTGGAGGGAAGGAATGTCATCCAGAGGGACCTTGACAAGCTTGTGAGGTGGACTGATGCCAACCTCATGAAGTGTAACCATGCCAAGTGCAAGGTCCTACACCAGTGTCGGAGCAATCCCAGGCACAGCTACAGGCTGGGCAGAGATGAGATTCAGAGCAACCCTGAGGAGAAGGACTTGGGGACGTTGGTTGATGAGAAGATGAACATGAACCGGCAGTGTGCGCTTGCAGCCCAGAAAGCCAACCAAATCCTGGGCTGCATCAAAAGGAGTGCGACCAGCAGATTGAGGGAGGTGATCCCGCCCCTCTGTTCTCGTGAGACCTTATTTGGCGTATTGTGTGAAGTACTGGTGTCCTCAACATAAAAAGGACATGGAACTGTTGGAACAAGTCCAGAGGAGGTCCAGGAGGATGATCAGGGGACTGGAGCACTCCCCCTATTAAGAGAGGATGAGAGAGTTGGGGCTGTTGAGCCTGGAGAAGAGAAGGCTGCATGGAGACCTCATAGCAGCTTTCCAGTGTCTGAAGGGGGCCTATAAGGATGCTGGGGAGGGTCTCTTCATGAGGGACTGTAGTGACAGGAAAAGAGCTAACAGATTCAAACTTAAACAGGGGAAGTTTAGATGAGATCTGAGGAAAATATTCTTTACTGTACGGGTGGTGAGGCATTATAATGGGTTGCCCAAGGAAGTTGTGAATGCTCCATCGCTGGCGGTGTTCAAGGCCGGGTTGGGCATAGCCTTGGGTGACGTACTTTAGTGGGAGGGTACCAGCTCATGGCAGGGGCGTTGGAACTACATGACCTTAAGGTCCTTTCCAACCCTAACTACTCTATGGTTCTATGATTCTTTTAATTTCATCTTTTTGTCCTCTTTAGCAATTTTAAACACTTTCAAAAAAGTTATTAATCTCAGAGGCTAAACAGTTTGATTGTTCATCCATTCACTGAGGTGGATATGACTCCTTCCCAGTAAGACTTTCATGCATTGATGCTATATTTAGCACATTGGCCTTAAAAAATACCCTAATGTACAGTATTTATTTCTTAAAACTGTATTTAAGATATTCATTACATTATAAATAGTCTTAGTAACCCAAGAATCATTAGACAAAAAGAAGTATGTATTCCACTTGGCATTTGTGCGCACAGGCATCTCTGTCCCGCTCTCTTCCTTTATTTCAAGGTAAGGCCAAACAGAAAATATTTCAGGGTCTTGCATTATCCTAATTTAAGAGTAAATGTCTATGTAGTTCTGTGCTATGTTTTCATTCATGGAAAGCAATTTTAGTAGAAGCAATAATGAAATTCGTGTGCAGGCAAGTTTTGCAGGTACTGATCACCTAAACCTAAGGCTTGCTAGTGGATCTGAAAACAAGTGCAAGTTACTGATCAAATCTGGCATCTGCAACACAACACTTTTTAAAAACCAGGTCAAGGAGCTCTGTTTTGACCAATAGCTTCTGTTCTATAGAAACCTGATTAAGTTTTCTGAGCTGATGGAAAGCTATTACTTAGGTTTTTCAGCAAACTTGCACCCAGACTGAAAACCCTTCTCATGCTCCATCGGACAGTGTAGGAATGTCAACAGCTAGCAGTGACTGGGTTAAGAATCTTTTGGCAAACACATGGCTTTCTATGCATTATTAGAATCTGATTTCTGTTGTCTCTATATGAATGCAAAACGAACCTCTTTTATACAAAATTCGTTTTCCTCCCAAGTTACTTTCTGTAGATACTCCAGGTGTCTTTCTACAGCAGGTGCAGCATCTCAAAAAAGTATGTTAAAGATATATTTCTGTATATTCACGGGAGAACACAAAAAGAGAAACAGTGAGAAAGAGGCAAAGACACAGAGGGAGACCTAATAACACAAATGGATGCAGTATTTCTCCACTACTGATGCCAAAGAAAGACGTAATCCCCCTTAAATGGACAACAGTGATGTAATGCTTAACAATGACTCTGTCAAGTTTCGGTGTTGTCTAGTTATCTTTGGATCACTTCTACTCATATTTTGCTACTGTTACCTCAGAAAAATACCACTATCACTCCTCAAAACTTACCTGCTCAACAGCATATAGTGACTGTTAACATACTGCCTTTTGGAGTGCAGTAAAAAAAAGCCCTGCTAAAGAACATTTAAAAAAAAATCTGTACAAAATCATTCTTCATTTCTAAACATCCTGGGAGTGATTTGACAAACATTAGGCTAAAGTCCCCTGTGGTAGCGAGGCCTCAAGGGCAAAAGTCGAGCACTGCCTGGAACTCCTGGGCTATAGACCTTAGGAAAGGAGACAGGGAGGTGGGAGGCTGCAGACTGAGATGCAGCGGTTGGGATGGAAATCAGACAGGGTGTGTCTAAGATTAGGGAACAGCCCTGGGCAGAGGCTTGCAGGCCAGGTGGATAGGGGCTTTCCAGAGGGATTTTCCAGAGGGGCTTTCCAGTTGCAAGGCAGACCGCTGGTTGTGGGGCTTTCTGGCTGGGAGACAAGCAGAAACTGTTGCATAGGTAGTATGTATTTGAAACAACTAATCAGCATGTTATACTAAGAAACCTATGTAAGTGCACTTGGGCTGTTGATAAACCAAGAGTTCGCTAGCATCAAGCTGTGTCCTGTCTCTCAATCACCACAATCACTAAAATACAAAAGTGGAAAATGTGAACAGATTGAAACTTGAAGCTTTCATAGCAAAAAATAAACCTACTTTTCCATGGAACTTGATTGCAGTTCCATCAAAATAAAAACAATAATGCATAATGATACCCCATACACTGAATAAACACTGGCTAATATGCCTTTGTGTTTGTTATTTTCTTACAAGTTGATTTATTGACCAAATAGTAACTTTGCTTCCTATGACCAGTATAGCCACAAATTGCCAGTATGTTCAGACATCTGTTGTTTATACAAGAAGGCAGAGTAATGTAGAATAATAGAATCATAGAATAGTTAGGATTGGGAAGGTCCTTATGATCATCTTGTTCCAATCCCCCTCCTATGGACAGGGACACCTCAACCTAAACTGTGCAACCCAAGGCTCTGTCTAACCCGGCCTTGAACACTGCCAGGGATGGAGTATTCACAACTTCCCTGGGCAACCCATTCCAGTGCCTCACCACCCTTA
>JASSUY010051060.1:0-13717 GCA_032466535.1 Forpus xanthops | reverse complement strand
CTTCTCCATCTGAACCCCCCCAGGTCCCTCATCCATTCCCCATCACACTGCTCCAGGCCCTGCACCAGCTCCAGTGCTCTTCTCTGGCCCCCCTCCAGCCCCTCAATGTCTCACTTGCAGTAAGGAGCCCAGAGCTGAACACAGGATTGGAGGTGCAGCCTCAACCATTGCCCAGTGCAGGAGCACAACCACTGCCCTGGTCCTGCTGTAGCACTGGTGCTGATACAGGCCAGCATGTTGGAGTTAAAAGACACTAAGAAGGACAATTAATACAGAATGCAGGTACTGCATATGAGATTTAAGCTTACCTCCAAATACCTAACGTGCAAACACTGGTTTTCCTTCAGATGCCAGAAATCAGGTCAGAACAGTAATGTGATAGTGGCTTGTGCAAAACAATGCTTGCTTTTCTTAACAAGCAACAGGCCTACCTAAAAAAGAAATCCATTTTCTTTTTAAGTCCAATTGTCCTTAAGGGACATTCTGAGACAGGTCTCCTGGATAAGAGATAACTGCATGACACTGAAGATAATTGGAAGAGTTCTGGTTTCTGCCATGTCCTTAGCATTCCTGGGCTGCAAATTGAAGCTACACAACCCAGCCTGTGCATCAGATGCTGCACCAGGTACTGTAACAACATGAATGCCTGAGATGATCTCTGAGAAGGAACGTGAGCCCCAAGCCTCAATTTTATTTTCATTTTATTTTTTATATATGAAATTCCTGCTAGGAATTCGATTTTCATCTCAGTTCTCCAACAGGGCAGTTTTCCTCAAGGAATTCTTTACCTCATTTTCCCCATGTTCATGTCTCTGGCAATGCAGGACTCGTACATCCATGTGTTCCCATACTTCCTGCTGGTATATTTTCAGTAACCCCCAGCGATACTGCATCTCTCTTTTGATGGTCAGGGTATGGGTTTTACCCTGATTTCGGCTGGGATAGAGTTAATTGTGCTTCCCAGTAGCTGGTGCAGTGCTCTGCTTTGGCTTCAGCCTGAGAACAACGCTGATAACACACTCATGTTTTAGTTGTTGCTAAGTAATGCTTACCCTAAGTCAAGGACATTTCAGCTTCCCATGCTCTGCCAGCGAGGAGGGGCACAAGCAGCTGGGGAGAAGCAGAGCTGACCCAAACCAGCCAAAGGGGTAGTGCAGACTGTACAAGACCCTGCACAGCACAGGAACTGGAGGGAGTGAGACAGGAGGTGCTGATCACTGCTCAGGGACGAGCTGGTCGATGGGCAGAGAGCAATTGCGTTGAGCATCACTTGCTTTTCTTGGGGTTTATTCCTCTCTCTGTTATCCCCCTTTAATTACAATCATTATCTCTGCATTTTCATTTCAATTATCAAACTATTCCTATCTCAACCTGTGTGTTTGACCTTCTTCTGATTCTCTTCCCATTCCAGGGACAATGGCAGGAAGGGAATGAGTGAGCAGCTACGTGGTACTTGGTTGCTGGCTGGGGTTAAACCATGACACCAGGTCTAGACTCAACTGTGGGCTGAAATTCTTTTGCACACTGGAGGTTTCAGCTGTAACCTCATTAACTCCAGGCACTGAGTTCTGCAAGGCTGAAAGGGTCTGAATGGACCACCCGGAAACCCCATTCCTTTGGGATCTCCTGCCCTTGCCACAGGGATGCTACAAAGCATCTTCCATAGCACCAAGTGCCACCTCAACACAAGGAAGAGCTTCTTTACGTGAGGGTGGCAGAGCATTGCACAGGCTGCCCAGGGGGGTGTGGAATCTCTGGAGCCATCCCAAACCCCCCTGGACACGTTCCTGTGTGCCCTGCTCTGCTCTGGGTGGCCTTGCCTTGGCAGGAGCTGGCCTGGATGATTTCCAGAGGGCCTTTCCAGCACTGATGGCTCTGGGATCACAGTGACCCCGAATCAGCAAATTAGCAAACTTCTGGACACTTCCTGAAGCCGTGCAAGTCTGAGCCATCCAGAGACCCCCTCGAGCCGCCCCACTGACACACAGATAATGGTCTGACCAATAAGGCAATGGTCTCTCAAATACTATCACAGTGGTTTTGCACAGTGCAGAAGACTACTGAAAGCATAGGAGCACCAGGCTGGTGTCCCCAGCTTCCCTTTATCCCTTGTGTGCCACCAGAAGTCACAACCCAGAGGCTGCTCTTCCATTCAGCTGCCTTTTGGAGTTGCCTCCTTCCAGACATAACCTACTGCAGGCCACGGATACATCGGGAGCTGCTGATGGATGGAGATAACCTGTTTGTGTTCCTATAAGAGGAAAAATATCCCTGGTACACTTTGTGCACAGGCAGTGCTGAGGCACTCCATGCCTCTATGCTCACCAGCAAACCACGGTACAATTACAGACCATGGTCCTGGAGATCCATCTGATAAATGATTGTGTCCTTATTTCCAATGGATATGCCTGTTCCTGCCAGGAGAACCTAAAGATGAGATTTGGATGATTTATTCATTAGTCTGGACTATTAAGTCTTGAACTGAAAAATGCATCTCGTAGTGAAACATAAGTGGTAAGAATTTTCTCTGAACACAGGACTACTTAAGACATGGAATCGTGAAATGAACACATCTCAGCCCTCTCTAATTTGAGGCTTCTGATGAGTTTGTTGAAGAAGATGAGATTTGAGAATGCTTGCAGGTCTTCACCCTACTGAAACCAGCATATCTTATATGCCCCCAAGCACAGGACACAGAGCCAGCAGGCCTCTGGTTTGTATGAACAGAGCATTTGCAGATACTTTAAATCAGCATCACCACCTTCTTGCAGATCTCACTTCTATTTCTCAGCTTTACAGGCTCTTAACAAGACGATGCTCAATAACAATGAAATCTTTAGCAAGGCAGTACACTCCTCCCTATTTTCCTTGTAGCTATATCCTCCAAGTGTCTCATGAGTAGCAGGTTAGTACCAGAAGGAACTTTGTCTGGACTTGAGAGCGTCACAATTTCCAGTGGGTTCACGTCTTTTGGAAAGTCCTACATGGGAAGACTTTAAAGATAGAAAACCCTGACACAACAGAGGCTTTTGACTCCATGTCCATGCCTAATGGATCACTGTAGATGGATGAGTGTGGCCTCACAAGGCTGTTAGCATTAGCTTTGCTTCCAAGAAGAAGGGGAAGGCAAGATGCTCACAGCTCCTACTCCTAAATCTCATCAAGTGGTAAGAAAAGAGTTCTCCCCCCAGGGTGCTTTGAAAGAAAACTAAAGCCATCCCTGTGCCTGAAGTCACTCACCAGGTGATTCATGACTGTCACATCTGAACCAAAAAATGCACCGTGTCAATAAACAGAGTCAGAAAATCAAAGATCAGTGCACGGGATCAGAGCGACGAATCCCGACTCTTGAGAATGGATGACACAACCACTGCATCTCCTGAACAACGAGAGGGGAAAAAAAGACCTATTAAAGAGTCTATTCAGCGGCACAGCACCAGCCTTTGCAAAAAGGGTCAAAATAACATTGGGCACAAGAGGCAGGAATCCGGCACATGAAACAGTTGGTGATGAGAACTCCATGAATAAAACAGATGATTCCAACTCAGTTCACTAAGAAACCCCAACAAAGCAGCTGTCTACAGATAAGAAGGATTCTTGCCTATGTGTTTCCAAATTAACAACCAACTGGAATTAGATGGATTTGCTGGTTTAAAAAAAACCAAGAACCAGATACAGAAAAAGACCTGGATTTGCCCACCCTCACACACACATCAGGGTTTAACATTTACAAAGTACTGAAAGAAAACACCCCCCACCTCCGTTCCCTTCATTTGATGTCACATTTGGCACAAAACTTTCATGTTCAGAAGGAGATTTGGCTAGACAGCAGATGGAGAATTCCATTAAAACCAAGCGGCAACATGTGCCCACCCTCCCAGTCAAAAGCAGCAAACCACTTCCCAGCAACATCTGCTTGCAGATCACAAGGTGCTCACATGGATGCTTTCCCACCATATACTTTTTCCTTACTCCTATCTGAAAGCCTTCTTCTCCATACGTGAATTGTGTGTTGAAGGAAAGGAAGCAAACAAGCAGCCTCAGCTATCCTTCCCAGCACCAGTCACTTATCCAGACGGTTATAAACATCAAGAGGTCTGGAGCACTTGGTTCAGCAAGAAGTTACTATTTCAAGTTAAGCAGAACAAGGAAGGAGAGAAACTTGGTTCGCTGCATAAAAAAAGATAAGTGGTAACATAAAGACAAACCAGAGGGTACATTCATTATAATGAGTCTGTGGTTCTCCTGTGCTTCAATTAAAAGCCACTTTATTTACAGCTCTTGGCTTGGCAGCAGGCAACCCAAGAACGTTCTTCATGGTGCAATCTCTAATGCAAATAGAAGTAAAGGTAACCATAGAGTGGTTTGCTAACTTACATAGCAAAGCAGGGAACAAACGGTACAAGTGAGTAACGATCATGTCAAATGCATTCAGAAGACCACAACTAAAACCATAAATACTTTGACAAGCATGTTTGCCTCCAAGAACTACTTAAAATAGCTCTTTTCTTCCATAAATACACAAACACTTTTCCTAAGATAAGGTTTTAATAGTAATTAAAATGTCCACTCCATCAACACAAACTTAAAACCATTCCTTCCACCCTCAAAACCAAGAAGTGACCACTACAGAGAAGTCTGTCTTTCCTGCTCATCAAATCCACACTGACTGGTTTCAGAGTGAACAGCAGCCCTAAGAGGCAATGCTGCCCAGGCAGGGCCCTTGGGCACTAGGATCATAGAACAGAATCATAGAGTGATTTGGTTTGAAAGCACCTTACAGCTCACCCAGCTCCAATCCCTGCCATGGGCAGGCACACCGTCCACTAGAGCAGCTTGCTCAGCAGAAGGGATCACAAACTTACACCATATTACTTCTTTCCCTATGAAGACAGCCTCATATGGAATGAGCTTCCACCAGCCAGCTACAACCCCTGTCCAAGTTGCTAGGCTTTTACTCCATCAACCTCCAACTCACAGGTTGCAAACGCTCTTTTCTCCAGCTTGCTAGTTCACTTGGGAAAGAAATACCTTCAGGAACATGTGGGGCTCCCATGCAGCAGAATGTTTCATAGCAGTTTCTAATAGATAGCAAGCACCCATCAACAGCTGTTAGCAGCACAGGAGGGATCTGTGTCTATACAGATGCTCATATGCTAGCAATCACTTCGCTGAAAGCACTAAGTGGTATCTGTTACTTTCTGCACCCTTTTTGGCTATGGGTAGTTTCAATTTGCATTTTGCTCTAAACAGTGAGCAGATTCAAGAGCTGATCTTGTACCTCCACCGATGCTCACAGGCCCGCTGCGTTCAGAAAAGCAAAAACAGCAGGCATAGGTTTCTTTAAGGTGAAAGCATTCCTTCAAGGCTGTAAGAAGTCTTTCACCCTGGACAAACTACTTAAAGAGGACTTCAGGCCAATGCCTTCACTATTGCCCTCCAAAGTCCTACAGGAGGACTGTGGGTGCAGCTGCGCACCTGATACCACCACCAACTTGGTTGGCTCTTCTCCCTTGGCTTCCTATGAAGACAATGGAAAACAACAAAAAAAAAGGGGGAAAACAAAGAATTCCAGGAAAAGAAGTGACCCAGAGCACCGAAACACAGCTCCTGCTGAGCTGCCCTAAAGAAAAGCACCCTCTTGCCTCCAGTGATGGCCAAGGGCCCCAGTGCAGTCAGGAGCCTGGTGAAAGGAGCCAATATGGTCAGAAGGAATACTGTGGGCATGGAAACGTAACAGCAGAAAGTCCAGTTAGACCTCCCTATGTTATAACTAACAACTAACCAGCACCAGCTTTTCCGGAACCAGACGTCATTTGGTTTCAGGATAGGCTACGATGCATCGCCAACGAGGACAAGGTGACAAGAGAGGACACTGCAACAAGGGAGGTGAAACGGCACAAAACACCGGGAAGAGAAAACTTCCCGCAAGGCAAACAGCAAAGATGTAATGAACTGCACTGAACACAAAGACCAAACCCACCCCCCAACACTGCTGCTGCCCACCCACAGTGAACCACCTCAATCAGAACGTACCTAACGTCGTTAGGCCACAACAGGAGCGGAAGCCCAGGAGCAGGTAGGAAGTGGCCGAGCTGCTCGTCCTGCCCCACACGCACACCACGGAGCATCCGGCCGTTCCCACTGGGCAGCACTGTGAGAAGAAACCGGGCAAGAATCTCAGCAGCCCTTAGAGCTGCTGTCATGTGGCTGAGAAAATCCTAACACACAGTACCACTCCCACAAAAGGGATAGAGCTTGTTCTTATGTAAGTATGTATATTATTTAACACTCCAAAACAACAGTTCCATCACATCTCTGTAAAACCAGAAGTGGTGAGGAGCTAAGGGAGGAAAGAAGAAATCATTTCTACTCCTTTCTACCTATTCATTTTGTTTATTTGCCTTCAGGCAAGTCAAGAGCCCTCAACACACTGCAGAACAAGAACCACTATCCATTTCCTTTCCCTTCATCGCAGCACAAGGTGACTGAAGCAAGTCTAATTCACACAGTACTTGCATGTAAGTATCATCTCCTAGGAAATTATCTTTTGGATCTGGGAAAAGTGATTATAAAACACCTTAAAGGTGAGATGAACAAACACGTGCCATCATCTTCTCAGGCAAACGATTGTTGCTGCCTCTGCGGTCACCTGCACCAGTTTTGCTCTTCCTTAGATTAAACAAACACATGTCACCGAGATGCATGTATTGCTTCTGAGATAGATGTGAAGGAGAAGGCCTAGGTGACAGAAATAACTTTCAACTAGATGTTAGTATATTCACATTGCAAAGAACATAAAAGGAGGCAGGAAGCAGAGGAGGGAAATGTCTCTCTCTCATATCATATTTAAGTGACAGTAGAACAGTGACTTTCTTCCCTGAACTGCTCGCAGATATGGGGCCACTGCATAATCTGCAATAATCTTGTGAATTCTATTCACATTTTTTCCTCAACAGTACAGAAATTGACAGAATTAAGAGCAAAAAAACCCATGATTTTTTTTTTCTCCCCCCCACTCATCACTCAAAAGAAACAGATGCAAAATAGAGTCAGTTTTCCCAGGAAAAACAGCTTTGTCCTA
Source organism: Forpus xanthops (assembly GCA_032466535.1). Lineage (NCBI taxonomy): Eukaryota > Metazoa > Chordata > Aves > Psittaciformes > Psittacidae > Forpus > Forpus xanthops. The sequence continues at coordinate 6,633 of JASSUY010051060.1, read as the reverse complement.
CTTTGAGCTAGTTATTCCAAACTGTGCCCACCTCCCCTTGCACAGCACATTATGTGGTGCTAAGAAGCTCCTCCAGGCTCTACCAACCAGCCACAAGTTGGTTTATGGCAACCAGAACTCCATCCACGTTCAGCAGTAACAGCTGGCTGATGGAAGCAGATGTGCCCCTGCATCCCGAGCCTGAACAGAGCAAGCAGCACTAGAAAAGGCCACCTAAGGGAAGAGAGAAGAGGCACAACTTGGCACAGAACTGCAAGAAGAGGGTGAAGGGAACGTTGCACACACTTCTGAGATGGCACCCTGGTGAAGTCTTGGACTGAGATAAATCCTGGTGACATTTCTGCAGATACAGGGATAAAAACCTCCAGAGATTCCATGTGAAAAGTTATTTAAAACATGCACAGATTTAATTTGATAGTCAGCCTTTCTGTCAACCTATTTTCTGCACTTCAGGGAGGGCATCAGAGGGAAGGAGAGGATGTAAATCTTAAAGCAAGATGAATAAATGCATTTTCCAGTTAGGAACGTATTATTTTTAGGACCATGTGGAAAATATCCTTCAAGGACGCCATCCCTTGGTGGCATCTTGGATGTCCTGTGTGACAAGCTCGTGTCCAATAAGCAGGTAACTCAATGTCAACAATACAAAAGACAAAAGCAAGTCCAATGCAGTTTCAAGATGTGGCTTTCTATGATACCAGAGGAAAAAAGGTATTTCTGCACTAAGGAGGCAGCTGAGGCTCTGCATGGGTTACTTCAGAAGCAGCAACACCTTCTCCAGACCGTCCTTGTTCCTTCTGGTTTCCACTCACATTCCTGATGGGTTTTGACTGTTTCACACCAGCATCCTGAAGGAACTTCAGAAAATAAACCCAGAATTCCGACCAACACACTCCTTCATCCATCCCCGGGCTCCCTTGCTGTGTCACACTGGTATTGCCTTGTCCCAAGCAGTCCCTGCAGCACACGCAACCTGCTGCTCCATCCAGCTGCATTACTGTAAGGGGGACAACCCTAAGGAGGTTAGAAGTGGATGAGCTTTAAGGTCCTTTCCAACCCAAAACCATTCTGTGTTTCTATGACTGTAAGTGAAACACAGTGTTAGGCAGTCTCTGGTCAGACCAGTGTGTCTCCTCCAAAATCATAACACCCCAAAGCTTTCAGAGTTGATCTCACAGTGCTGTTTGGGTGCATGCACACATGTGTGCATCCCTGCACATCTGGGTAGCATCCTCCTCAAAGTGCCTCTAAGGAGGCATAGTGACTTCTCAGAGCAAGCCACAGACTGGAAAGAATAAGCTCTTGCAGTATTAAGTTATTTAATACTTCAATGTAGTAATAGATTAAAAGAAAACAAACATAACACACAAACCTTTTCCCACAGTGGTTTTAAGGCAGAACCAAAATTGGTTTACTTCAATGAAGCCTTATGAGTGAAATCTACATAACTGGGTCAGGAACTGTGTCTTGGGGAGAACAGTTTGCTATTCCTTAACTCCTGAGCTTCAAAGCAACTTCAGAAGAGCTCCTTTCTAACGTTTCCTTCGGCAGAGCTCGAGTCACCCTCAGATGTTGCCATCGTACACTACCCCAGGGGGTGAAAGGAAATCAAACCCCTCCTAAGAAGCACAGGGTGGGAAATCACTGCTGCGAGTTACACGGCTCCCTACACTGGCATTACTCACAGGCAGGAGAGAAACACACATCTACAGGCTGGGGCAAACCAGCATCTGTCTTAAAGGCCAGAAGGGTTAAAGCCTCTATCTTGAGAGCAGAGTAACAGCACTCAGTAGGCTGACAGGAAGATGTGGAAGAAGCATGACGTTGCTTCTAGAGCTCCAGCGCTTCCATAAGCTGTCTAAAACAAGTGACACGTATGGAAAGGGAATGTTTGCAGCAGAAGGCAAGGGAAGTTCAGGCTGGATCCCAGGCACAAGCTCTGCCCTGGGAGGGTGCTGAGCGCTGGCACAGGGTGCCCCGAGAAGCTGTGGCTGCCCCATCCCTGGCAATGTTGAAGGCCAGGTTGGACACAGGGCTTGGAGCACCCTGCTCTATGGAAGGTGTCCCTACCCATGGCAGGGGTTGGAACTGAATGAGCTTTAAGGTCCCTTCCAACCGTTCCATGATTCCATGATGGAAAAGTGGAGGGATCTGCTGCAAGAATCAACATCCCCCTCAATAAACTCAAAGCACAACTCTCCTTCAGGTTGACAACTAATAGGGCAGGACAGTTACCAGCACTGGAAGACAGATCTCTGCATTCAGAATGAACTGATCCTGTATGAATGACTGGGATATCACAACGAGCAACAGAGGCTGCAGCAACAGTGCCCTGGAGGGGGAAGAGCTATAGTCTTGGTGCATTTAACTGGGATTTCTGACATGATTTCTCCAGCAGATACACACTTCCATACTTTCCTCTTTACTGCTCATGAGTTCTTTTTGCCTTGTATGGCTTTAAATGCGTAAGTATGGATTTAAAAACGCTGGGGATTGCACTTGCAAACAATATTTACTAAATCCTTTTACACAACTCAACAATTCGAGTTTTATGAGGGAGAGCATTTACACAGATTACAAAGCAGCAGAGACACAAGAAATACATGAGAGCAAAGAAATAGCTTGCAATAAGGTGAAAAAGATGGGATGCCCACAGCTCTGCCCTGGGATGGCAATATTGCCTATGGTCCTGAAACACGGCAAGACATGAAGGCAACACCTCCTCTCCCTGCAGAAACCCGAACAGTAAAACCCACACATGACAAAGTTACTTAGAGTTGGTCAAAACCAGAGAAGAACGGGAAGGAATTCCAGATGAGCCATGCAGGGCCAAGGGGCCAATTAAACCCACTGCAAATCACTAACAATCCAAGAGCCTTTAAAGGAGAAGTGTGAAGCACTTAGTCCTCATTGTTGGGTTGAACAGCTTTGGAGTAACTTCACGTTTGAATCGAATCTACAGCAAACAAATGGAAATCAGTGCTGGATACAACTTCCAAATATCCCCTTCTTTCCATTTTGAAGAGGACAGCATTCAACATGATTACCTGCAGGAGAAGACCAACACCACTGCTGTGCCACAGCATAAATCAGCAGCGTGTTCTCCATCGGAGCGCTTTGCTCAGCTCTTCCCATCTGATCTCTTCTTGAGATAGCAGATGGAGGAAAAGGTTCAGAAAACGGGGACAAGAATAACCCAGGACAAAGGCAGATTCCTGTTCAGTAAGAGATGAAGTTGGGAACAGCCGCACCAACAGGAGATGGAGAAACACGCACAGGTACTGAAGAACTGTGGAAGACCACAGTGCTCCAAGTCGCTCTCCTCATGCAGGAGCCAGAGCAGCTTTGGAAGAGCAATACACCCCAAGCTGCTAAAAGGATAAGTGAGTTTGGTTGGTTTGGTTCTATGCAGGGCTCTGGGGCTCTCCATTTATCTTCTTTGTATTCAGCACTCGGTTTGTCCACTATTTTGCCACAAGCTCTGACCAAGACTTCAGAAAGACCCAGAGACAGCATACAGTCTTTTAAAGCTCATGACAAGGAGTGATTTACTTGAGGCAGGGAAAAGATCAGGAACATCCCCTGTGCTCAACAGTAATTGCAGGATGCAAAGTTTGCACAGTACCAAAGTTAGTTAGGACCAAACTAACTGCACAGGCTCAGAATTTCCCCTCTGGGGCTTAACATAACCGTCCACCTTAGGACAAAGGACATGTTAAAGCATCCGGTAGAGCCTCCACAAGCAGTAGGCAGAGGGCACACACAGAGGTTGCAGTACTAGTCCATTAGGACACCCAATCCACTAAGAAGCACAGAGTGCTACATCCACACAGTGAGGTAGAAGAAGCTGAGAAGAAGGGACCATACAAAACTTTGCTTTGAGCTTTAAGCCTAAGGATGCTAGATAAAGGTTAGGTATGTCCACTGTTCAGAAGTGGCCTTTGTAGTGTTTGGAACAAGAAACAGCACTGATGCCTCACGAGGGCCAACACATGAAGAAGCTGCTGGGTTACAGCAGGGCAGTGCCATTGCTCTGGTCCAGCACAAGCCACATCCTTCAGTCCCCATCCTTTTGCAGTGCTCGTGAAAGGGCTCCTGTGCAAGGTGCTTACAACAGGAGCAAGGTGTTGCTGTCGTTCCTACTACAGTGTGCACTCTTTACCAACTGATTCCTGAGTGTAGGAGCCCTGCGTTATGCATGACAGTGCGAGAGATGTTTTTGTATCCAGAAACCACTCCAGAACTAGGTTAGCCTGGCAGGCTTGCAGCACTTCATTTACATATGAGTCAATCCTCCTGCAATACAAACATCAGCGATGCATTCCCCACTGTCCTTCTATTTATACTCACTATTTAACCTGCAGGCATCCCGAGTTAATTAAACAAATCAATCCCATTGAGATAATTGTGTCTCAAGCAAATTAACACAATTAGCCTCTGAAAAAGAAACGCCAAGCACTACAGCTGTATTTCTTTCTATAATCATGTGCTCGTTCCTCTGACTGTGGGTCCATGGCTATCCAGGAATCTGCACTGAAATGAAAAGTACAATGACACATGAAACTGACTGATGTACGACTGTTACAGCCAGCAGCTTCTCCCTTTGCATCATTCACTTCCACTCAAACCAGAGGCGCCCATCAGAAACAGAAGTCAGAATCCCAGATTGGTTTGTGTTGGAAGAGACCTTAAAGCTCATCCAGTTCCAACCTCTGCCATGGGCAGGGACAACTTCCACTGGAGCACATTACTCCAAGCCCCTGTGTCCAACCTGGCCTTGAACACTGCAGGGATGGGGCAGCCACAGCTTCTCTGGACACCCTGTGCCAGCGCTCAGCACCCTCACAGGGAAGAGCTTCTGCCTTAGATCTAACCTGAACTTGCCCTGTTTCACTTTGAACCCATCACCCCTTGTCCTATCACTGCAGTCCCTGATGAAGAGTCCCTCTCCAGCATCCTTGCACACCCCTTCAGATACTGTGCATTTGCCTTCACACTCATTATCCTATGATACCTCTTCTGGGTCTTTCCATCCTGCAACAGTTTGTCCAAGCTCATGAAGAAACCCTGTGAGATGGAGGCTCAAATGCAAAACTGAGTCTAAACACACTCTTACTCTCCTTTTGGGTCAAGATTTAGCTGTTTATGCTGCAAGCTGGGAGGCCCCATGGCAAATACACCACAGCTGAGATGGTGATATCTTCCAGGGCAGACAAAGGCTGAACTAGTAAGGACAAAATAAAAGCTAGGAGGAATGGGTGCAGTCCTTAGAGGAGAAAGGAGCAAGGAAAGATCCCACTGCACGTGACACCTCACAGCTGCATCACTTCGAGGACAGTCCCTGCTCCAAAACAGTACATTACAGTGGTACTTACAACCACTGCACGGGAAGCGGTGAGCTGGTTAACTGGATATAGTAGAGGTTAATGCCATTCTCAACCCTTTCTTCTCCAGCTCAAGCTCACAGAAACCCCTCTGGAACAAAGCTCAAGTTCTACAAATGTCCTCTTGTGGAAACCCACACCTCCATCCCTCACAGCCCACCCACCAGACAAGTTCCCAACCACCCTGCACCATCACAGCCAAGGCAGGGGCAGGCATCCTTTTCTACCAGGCCAAAGAAGAGTCCTCATCTTCCGGCTGACAGGCAGAGGTGTCTCCAGGTACCACAGGAGGACGGAGCTCTGTCACAGCCTGCAAGGAATAGGGGTGAGAAGCACCGAGCACCTTGCAACTGGAAATGGAAAACTCAAGAGGCCAATGTGCAAACCCACAAGCTCGTCAGCTGAAGGGCCTTAACCAACCCCATTGCTCCAAGAGCTGGTGGAACACCGACGCAGTGCGTTTGCCACACTGTGGACTAAGACCTCACCATCACCCTGATGGCTGCAATGTCATTTCACACGAGCATTGCTTGAATGCTGGAGACTCCATCTCAGAGCTCCTGGGAAACTGCTGAGCAGAGGGAGGTATAAGTGTATGCACATGTGGGAAAGACAGGGAAAAGGAGGCAGACAGACATAAAGACGTTAAGGAACCCAACCAGCACTACCTGGCTGCTCTGTTTCAGCAGATGATTCAAGGAGAGATGAGCTGCTCCTCGTGGTGCCTCCCGTTGGCTGCTAAGCAACTGCAGCAGCATCCAGCACTGGCTTCGGAGGGAATTAGAAAGGCTTTGCTAGTACAGCAGCTGTGAAACTGGTAACTGGTACTAAGCTCCTGAGAGCCACTACAGGAGGAAGAGAGGGGAGCAAAAGTGATGGGGTAAAGAGGGGAGGATGGCAGGGGACCAGGCTGGGACACTGCTGCCTAGGCACGGTGCACTGAGAAGGGAGAGTATGAAGGGGGTAACTGAATGGAAGACTCCCTATCCTTTTTGCACATGGAAAATAAAGCACTTCGGGGCTTCTGACATGTGAAAACTAAAGCATTTTTCCTTCTTGGAACATTTCATAGAATAGGTTGGAAAAGCCCTTTAAGCTCATCCAGTTCAACCGTTCCCCACCACTGCCAAGGCCACCACTGACCCATGGCACTGAGGCCTCGTCCCCATGCTGTGTGAACACTTGCAGGGACAATGACTCCATCCCTGCCCTGGGCAGCAGTTCCAATGCTGAGCACCCTCTGGGGAAG
>JASSUY010051058.1:0-11212 GCA_032466535.1 Forpus xanthops | reverse complement strand
GAGACCTCATAGCAGCCTTCCAATATCTGAAGGGGCCTATAGGGATGCTGGGGAGGGTCTCTTCATGAGGGACTGTACTGAGAGGACAAGGGGCAGTGGGTTCAAACTTAAACTTAAAAGTTTAGATTGGATCTGAGGAAGAAATTCTTTAGTATAAGGGTGGTGAGGCACTGGAATGGGTTGCCCAGAGAAGTTGTGATGCTCCATTGCTGGCAGTGTTCAAGGCCAGGTTGGACAGAGCCTTGGGTGGCATGGTGTAGTGGGAGGTGTCCCTGCCCCTGGCAAGGGGGTTGAAACTAGATGATCTTAAGGTCCTTTCCAACCCTAACTATTCTATTATTCTATGGGGACTTCAGTCAATGCCCCATCTCTGCCATCCAGCTCAGGGAACGGAGTACCCTTGGGATGGCTGGTGTGACTATTAAAGACTGAGGCAAAGGCGAGATTATGTACCTCAGCCTTTTCATCATTCTCAGTCACTAGGTTTCCCCTAGTATTCAGTAAGAGGATAGGGGTTCTCCTTGGCTCTCCTTTTACTGCTAATATATTAAAAAAAGTACTTTTTATTATCTTTAATGGCAGTGGCCACATTTAGTCCCATCTGTGTCTTCGCCTGTCTAACTTTCTCTCCACATAACCTAACAACATCCTTGTACTTGTCATTGGGTAACTGTACTCCCGGAGGGATGAGAACACTTATTGGGCTCCCAGTTGTCCAAAGGCCCTGAAGTCCTTCTTGAGTCACCTCAGGCTTCTTGAAGAGATTTCCTCATTGCCCACATGGAGCATTAATAAAGTATAGTAGTGGCAGGACTATATCAGATCAGTGAATTTTCTGGTGAAGTCCCTTATCCTGGCCCCAGGGAGGCAGAAGACTTCTCTGTGAGTCTGATCAGGCTGACAAATGGGGCACTCTGCTCCACTTAAAGTGAAATAATGCTAAGTGCAAGGTTCTACACCTGGGTCAGAGCAATCACAGACACAGATACAGGTTGGGCAGAGAAGAGATTCAGAGCAGCCCTGAGGAAAATGACCTGGGGGTGCTGGCAGGTGAAAAACAACATGAGCCGGCAGTGTGTGCTTGCAGCCGGGAAAGCTGCATCAAAAGGAATGTGACCAGCAGGTCAAGGGAGGTGATCCTGCCCCTCTACTCTGCCCTCGTGAGACCTCACTTGAAGTATTGTGTGCAGTTCTGGTGTCCCCTTGAAGATGAAACAATGCAGTTTTCATGGTGCTAGACTTCCTTCTTAAGCGGCAGACTACTGGATGTGTTGCGCATCGTGACCTTGGCTTCCCAGTAGCTAACAGAGCACAAGAGAAGCTTGTACGTGTGTCTCTCAATTTGCTGATTATAGCTTTATGTTTAGTTGTAAAGTCAATTTCTTAAGTTTTGTGTAATCATAAAATCAAAACAAAAACTTCCTTCTCTGCATTAACCTCCCACACTGCCAAATGCTCTGAAACCAAAACTGGGGCCTCATCGAGGCTGATGACAAAATTCCCACCATCTTCTGCGGTGTCAGGATTTGATATACAAATCATGCCCACTACAGAAAAATAACATTTGCTCTTCAATACAACTAAGATCAACTATGAGATCAAGAAAAAAAAAAAACAAGCCAAAACGAAAACCAACTTAAACTTCCACCCAGAAAGTGGTTCATCCAGCTTACCTAGTAAGTTGAGAGGTCTCTTACAAGATGCATTGTATAGTATATATTGTAATATTGTATGTATACTATTATATACATACATACATCAAATATAGATTATACACACAACAAGAGAAACTTAGCACCTTTTACCTTTTAATGTTAATTGCCTGGTTATGACTGTAGAACGTTAAAATGCAGCTTAGATATTTAAGTTGATAGCCCAGATATGTATGGATATTTCATAAATGGATAATGTTCAACTATTTGAAAGAAGAGGAAACCTAACAAACCACTTACAAACATAGCTTCCTGTACTTGTCTCCAGACTGAAGAGGATTCTCCAGTGGAGAGTCACATGCTTCAAAACTAAAGGGTAGACTTGAGACATGATTAAATGTTCAGGAAGATACATACCTCTTTCCAACTTGACACAAAATTTGACTTACACTTGTAAATATTTTGTTTTGTTGGTTTTTTTTTTTATTTATTTACTCAAAGTGCTTTTTACAGCTAGCAGAATATTCTGTTCTACAGAACTTTATACATATGCACAAAATTCACCAAATAATCCTGCCGGGAACAAAGTCCCTTATAATTGTTCCTCCATTACCGACACTGCCTTCCCCCCAAGTTTTCCTATTATTTTAGTCCTTTCATTCTTCATACTTAAGCAACACGGGTAGAAAACAGCAACATAAACAGAGAATAATGAGAAACAGAAAAAAAAAAAAAGCTGGAAAAGAAACTAAATCGACTGACAAGAAAACAAGACAGAAGAAAGTCTTCAACTGTGAAATATAAGGAGGCAAGCTACATGAATGAAACATGGAACATGGACAGAAATACCAAACTAGCAGCACAGGGAATGAAAATCTGTAAACACAAGAGCATATTTTTTCTCCATGGCCTAGAGTAAATGAAGAAATTTCAACTATAGAGACTTCTATAGTTTCTCTTTTTCTGGCCTATGCAGAGGAAAACATTCTAGAGCTACAAACAAAGGATCGACAGTAAGGACATTTCATGTCTGAAACCTGCCAAGCAACCTGCACGTTGTAGTGCATTATAGCAAAAATCTTGGAAATAGATTTAACAGGAAGGAAGAAAGAACATATCATTTGACAAGAAAACTGCATGTGAACCTGTCTTCATTCCTTACTTTTTCACTTCAATGATGTGGCTATACCTGGTCCTTACTTAAATACAAACTACTTAATCTAAATAAAAGTTTATTTATTCTACCCATTAATTGGGCTTTGAGGGACAGATGAGTTCTGTGAATAAATCATGTTTCATTTGGCACATTAAGTTGAATGAAGAGGGAAATGAAAGAACAGGAATGTCACCACAAACCAATAGGCTTCCTCCAATTTCAGACCTTTTTTAAGACCGTCATTTCTTTCCTGACTCCTTTCCCAGATATTTAGACTCCCAGAAACACATAGCTGAGGACAGGAGGAAAAGGTGATGGACTGGCATAACTTGATGTTTCACTGCGTCAGTGTCTGCTCCCCTCTGGTCCCTGTCCCAGATCCAGCAGTGCTGAATCACTCTCTTTGCTCTTTCATTATGCAGCGTGGGAGAACTATTAAGTAACAGGAAGGAAAACTGTTACTAAATGACATATTCATGGTCCATGACACTACCATTCCTGTCCTTCTGGGCCTCAAAAGTTGCCTTGCTTTAAATGGCAGGCAAAGAGACGCAGCAGAAACATCAGTTCAAGTCACTACTAACAACAGCACCTCTCTCCTACCATCAGCTGTGTTCTTACAGGCCTGATCTTATTCTCCCCTTCTGGCATGGTGTTCCTGAGTGGTACTAGGCACGTACTTTATATTAATGAATTAACATTTAATCTGATTTTGACAATCAATATTCACATGCAGTGAAAAATGTCTGTTTTGCCATGCAGTTTTCAGCAGGAAGGAGGCCTCAGCAGGAGGACGGTCAACAGCATTTTTGGGCTAGCACTGAAAAACAACTGCAGCAACATCTGCTGTAATTTATGAGGGGAAAATTCTTGGTCTCAACACTTGCAACTTTCTTGGAAGTAACTAAGAACTCCGTTGTGCTGCAGATGGCATTAAATTTATTTCTGAAGTCTGTATGGATCAGGAAGAAAGGAGAAAAACCAATAAGAATGCCACACAGAAAAGAATTCCACACACAGAATCTTCAGCAGACTGTAAGATAGAGTCAGTTCCCTCTAATTTAACTTACAACTCTTCCATCTTCACCTTTCCCCAGGGGCAAATTCAGCCCTGACCTAAACTGACATAAATTCCATTAATTTACCCTGGGACTGAATCCAGTGCTGCCAGGTCACCCAACACCCTCAGAAATACGAGTGAAAACTATTTTCTTCAAATGGGAATAACAAATAAGTATGAGTTGCCACACTATATTTCCAAGTACATCACCACTGAATTTCTCATCGTCTGCATGCTGCTAAATTTAGTCAACAAGATCTTTTAAATTGGTAATGAGACCCTTAGCCTTTCACCACTCACTCCTGCGAAGGAATGATACAGAGGCCTGCTCTGTTCACAGGGAGTCATCTGTTACTACAGCACAAATCACAGTTCTCTGCAGTCACATGCTCTGTTTCCTCATTCATAGGACTCACACATATGACCTCCTCAGCAATCATTCTTGAGAGATATAATCATTGTTTTAAGGCTGCTCTTAAGGCTAGGTTTCATTAAGCACTTAAGGAAAATAACATATTGTTTATACATCCATCCAGCAATCAATTTCAAGTGAAATCTGCCACGATTTCAAGAACTCTCATGATTTCAATAGTCTATCAATACAGACAATACTGCTTAATCACTTATATCTGTTGTAATAGCTAGCTAGATAAATCCATTTTTAACCACAAAGGTTTAAAAGTAGCCAACTGCATTTGGTTAAGCACAATTCTAGATTATAGGATGTAGTGAAGTGAATCTTCACCACCACAGTATACAGCTTCAAAAAGCATGATTTAAAGAGTGAATGAACAAAGGGTTTCACAAACAAGAGCAAGAGCAGCACAATTATTAATGATTCTAATTTTAGCAAATGTATCTGATTTCTGCAGACATGCTTCAAGAATACTGCATATACTGAAGTTTGAAGATGGTTTGTAAATGACTTCAGTACCTTGGATCAAAACTGGCAGGACCACTACAGAGACCTTCCATGTACTTTGTACTCTTAGCAAAAAAACAGAAGGAATCGATCACTCAGTTTTAACAGCAGCTGACTGCAGCTATTCATTGAGTTGTGCATTGCTACCACTGTGGTCCCATAAGTAAGCTCCACAGTCTCCCCCTCCTTTGTTTGTTCCTCTGAGTGGACTCTTAACAGCACAATTTCTTTCACTTTCTGAATGGCTTTGAGAGATCAGATGAAAAGAAACACCATTAGTAAAAACAAAAGTTTTCAAAGAAAAAGTGGGAACAAAGTGGACATATTAGAGACAACTTGTGATTCATGGCCTATACTGTGCTTTGCCCCTCTCTTTACCTCAATACGCTCTATGGTTTTACTGCTGGAAAAGAGCAGGGCAGACTACTGCACTTCTCCTAGCAACCAAAAATGACTTTGGGAATAAAAGGCATGATGTCCAGTGAAAGGGAGAACAAAAAAAATTTGGGGTCATACAAAGCCAAACATATGTTCTTTTGCATTTCATCCCAAATTGTACCATTTTCAAAAAGGACTCAGTAAATAATAATAACCAGCTCTCTTTTACACGGATTCATATTTAACTAAACATCAGTTTGTCTAGTTGTCACACATTTCAATTTCTTTTAATTCAGTGTTCTAACAGTTCCTACTACTCTTTACAGTTTTGCCTTCAGGGATAAATTCTATTGCTCACAGTTTCTAAAGTTATTTTCTTTCACTGTAAGGATGAATTAGACCTATCTCTACATACATACAAACTTTAAAGAAAAAAATCTAGGTGTACACAGACAACCATTCTTAGAGATTTAAAGACAACAATACTAGAAGTCAGTTTTATCATAGGATCCCACATAACTTTATAATTCAGGCATACATCTGAACAGACCCATCACACTGAATAGCTTAAAATCAATTCTGTATTTTAAAATACAAATTATTATTGGATGTAATAGATTAAAAAGCAGCCTGCAATATCTCTGGTAGTTAATTTCTCCACAGAAAGCATCACCACGTTGAGCATGACAGTAGTGTTTTTCTCACCTTTTCACTCCCTATGCTGCCTAACCCAGCCACATGCTCTGTAGCGCAGCTCTTCTACTAGTCTCTCACATCATTCTCTGCTTCAAACTGAGGTAGTCCTTTAATCCATCAAGCCATGGGCCTGGAATCTGGCTACTATCCCATTGTTCTCCCAGTTTACAGTGCCATTTCTTTCTCAAGAAAACTTTCACAGCAGGACAGGGTTACCTGTACATGCAGGACCACTAAGCATCTCCAAGTCTTGAAGGAGACGATGCTTTGGGCACAAGCTATCATCTTTGTTAAGTGAGGAGGAGGATGCACCTACAGATCCTTTTCCTGCACCCTCCACTATGTCATGACAGTTTCAAAGAGAAGATGAAGTTGACTGGGGAAAGGAAATCCAGAAGAGATCACACCTTTTCCAGCTAGCTCCTAGTCCAACAGCATTGCTAATACCATTTGAATTTTTCATAATACTGATATGAAAGAAAGTGCTTTCCACCCTTTACTTATGGAGTTCTCGTAAGTATACATCATAGACTGTTAAAATAGACCAGTCTTTTTGCCAGGATACACTCGTTTGGGCTACAGGACTTAAAGACTTTGAAAACCGGACAGAGTGAGAAATTGCAGACCCCTGATTATAGGGCTCATGCAGAATTAAAATACTTCTTACAACTATTTCTCCTCTTTTGGCATTTTCACAGCAGTAAAAAAACTGCTGTGGTACCCTGGCATGAGCAGTCCCTTCACTCACTATGAATGAGAAACAAATCGACTGATGTTGATTGCATGACATTTTGGTTTCAAAAGGCTAAATTTTTTTCACTCAGATCCTCTTGAAATCAAGGGCAAGTGATTAATAGAAGTGAACTACAATTTACTGTGTTTTACAACTTGCTGCTGGCCGTTTACTCTATGTATTTGTCCAATCTGCATTTGTAACAAGCATATTACAGAGACACTCTTCTCGCCTTGGCACACTACACTGAAGCTATAGAGGCAATACAGAAATAGAAACTAAAAGACCATATGCCACAATAGACATTGTGGCATAATCATCTAGGTAAACTCTAATGAGTAAGGTCCCACTTCAACTCCTGGCATCCCACTCATTCTACCAGTTCATTTCCATACATCAGACCAAATAAACTGTTCTCTCAATTAATTTGAGAACAAGTGAGAAAACAGAATTCTAACAATGCATAAAATAGTACAATGGCTGGCCACTGTCTTTCACTGTAGTCAGACTGAAGAATTCTACTGGAGCTGAAGGAGTATAGAGAAGACTAGCTAACAAGAAGGGTAAATCTGGAAGTAGATAGCACACATCATTAAGGTTGCTCTCAATCAAGCTTGCATTGCTGTCTTATGTAATGAGCATGTGAAAATGAAGAAGAATGAATTTGAATATGCTTTGTGTTCTTAGAGTCATCATTCACATGTGTATGTAAAGCTGAATAACTACCTCCACAACCAGGACAAATAATAGCATAATGAGTTTGCAACAGAACCTGGATGCACACAGTCTCAGTGGGTTCCAAACTATACAGTGAAATCACTTGCAGATCAGCAGCCTTCAGTTCCCAGCAAGCCACAGATATATGTTTCCTGGTAGAAACAGAGACAAGTGTCTTTATCATTAATTAAAATGAAGTTGTGTGGTTTTTGCTAACACAGTTTTTCAGTGCAACTGAGCTCCAAGAGAAGTTGAGCACAGGGAAGGATGTTTGCAAATCTATCTAGAACATAACCAGAAAGTCAGCTCAAACCCCAGTTAAACAGATGTGTTATCTCAGAGATCTGCAGATAATAGTAATTATTTAGTGACTTTACAAACAATTTGTTTAGCCAAAAAAAACCCAACAAAGCAGCTGTGGGAGACTGATAAAGACTGCAAGTTCAAGCATATGCACAAGCTACTTCTGCCAGAACACTGTTTAAATTAGTATTTGCACATCACATTTGTCCATAATACGAAGACGAATCTTAATTAGCTTGGCCACTAGAGCTCAGTAGCTCAATAGAGATATCAGTGAGTTATTCCATGGGTATTAGTGGTTAGTTTGTCTATTGTTCGTGTATTTATTGATGAAAGTTATTATTTTAACAAAATTAAGTGCACATCTTGGATCTCTTCCATGGCAGCAAAGCCAAGCTGCAGAGATGGAATTAAAAAGCCATTTCTTACTTGACAAATTTTTGGCTTAAAAAAAAAACTAAGAACACATATCATTGTATCCACAACCCAGCACAAGAAGCATCCCCATGATTACAAAGGGGTACCCTGCACTAGTTAAAAGAGAGCACAATAGGAACAAGTAAGAACTAAGCAGGACTGAAATATCAACATGCACTTTTAGCCTCCAGTATTTGGAAGCTGTCTCCATGGGAGGATACAGCAGCATACCAACTTCATCTTGCAACAAGATCACATTACATAAACTGAAACGCAAGCCTTTCTTTCCTCACAGTATGTAAAGAAATCATCTTTAAAGATATCATGTGCTTTCGAGGTCTTCTGTACAAAGGACTTGATAGAAAAATTGTTACAGATTTCAGTGGTGCAGAATCAGGTCCTAAATTAACAGAGCCTTGCTTAATTATCCACTACAAAAATAAAAAGTATTAACTGTGGGTGATGAACAGTTATTTTGTTAAGGAAAGGATTTGAGGTGAGGCTAACACTGACAACTCAATATGAGTTCTGGACACGTAACTTCCAGAGCAGAGTCCACAGTTTGCACTGTATAGCAGAAGATGGGTGTGAGAGTAAAGATGGTGAGACTAAAATCTACATCTACAAATCTTATTTCTGTGCAATTATTTTGTATTGAAAGATCTCATAACTAACAGTCCACATGACTAGTCCTGCATAAAAGGCATCTTCAACATCCTGTCTGAGGCAGCGATTTAAGTTCAGATTCTGTATCCCTCTATGCATTAAAATATAAAGGAACTTTTTGGAATAGACAAGGCATGTATAAAGGCATATACATATTTTGGCATATACAAGGCATAAAGATGCAAATGTAAGAAGCCTGGGAAACAACAAGCGCTCTGTAAAAAAATCAGTAATTCCATGTAAGAAATGTCTGTTCAGTCAGAACCAAAGCAACAGCACACTTTATTTGGCAAGAGCAAGCACTTGCTTCTTTCTGCATGCAAAACAAAGAGATTTCTATAGAAATGCAGGGAAGCACACCAGTAACCTAGCCTTTTGGCAAGAAACAGCATCAATATGATTACTAAGAACCCTCCACAAGGTTGGGATGAGAACTGGTGAGCCAGATGGCAGCCACAGGAAGAGCAACCTCTGCCATGCCAGCTGAGAGAACAGATAAAACCTGACAGCAGCGCTCCTCTTTAGGTAGCTGAAACAGAATGTACAGAACCTGTTAGCAATCTATTTAGCTGAGATCGATATCTGAATAGCAATTCAAGGGTAGCAAGTGGCTAAAAAGCTATTGTAAACTCTTAAGTAATTTCCTCTAAATGGTTCAGCAGCGGACAGAGCGTGTCTTGAATTTAGTGCTGCAAGTGTACACAGCATCGCTATGAGAAAGCAACGCTTGGAAACAGAGCTCACTGGACAGAACAGCCAAATTTTGATGGCACACCTTGATGCTTTTTATGCATCCTTTAAAATGTATTTAAATCCTTTTGTCTGCTTTTAAGGTTACATATGTTCTAGCAGTACGTATGCACTGCTAGAAACTTATTTTCCTTGAGCAACTTCAATCTCATCATTCCAGAAAGTTACTAATGGAAGGATTATAGTAGTAACTGGAACTCACAGAAAAGTTTGAAGAATCCTACTGCAACTTTTCTGAAAGGAAAGACCTTTCTCAGCATAGCAAATCAGCAAAGACACAAGAATTATTTGGATTATCACGACTTTTCAAGCATATTCATCTCTGGAAGTGAAATGAATGACCGTTGCCTATCTTTTGCATATAAATATATGTTGTTGCAATAACAACTTCCCAGACAGGAAGTCAAGAAAGCAAAACATTAAGACTAATTCGGCAAAACATTTAATCATGGGCATAAATTCATCCCTACTCAGCAAAGTTTTGAAGCATATGATTAACTTGGAACACGTTTTATTAACTTCAGTGAGAATCTGGCTAAGAGACGGAAGCACATACATAAACGCACTGTAGAATTGGGTCTAATGGAAGAACAAGCCAAAGGAAACCAAACTACAAACTCCCCACTTCAGAACTGTACTATCCATGCATTAAGATGCACATATTCCACAGAAGCCGAGGTTATCCATCAACAGCAAAACTCACATGAGAGATCAAGACCTTGTCAGCTCAGATACTCACTGGAAAAATATACTCTAGCTTTATATGTAAGCCATATTCTCTGACAGGCAATAGAGGCCTGCACAAGGCCACAGATGTGTGGTGTAAAGAAATAAGATTAATTTAAAAAAAAAATAAAACAGAAAAGGTTTGAAGCATCCCACTATTTCAGATGAAAGCTTTCCTTTAAGAAAGGAAGTGCTTTGGAAATATACTAATACAGAGACAAAATGCTGCTTTTACAGGATTAGTCACACGTATCTTTACACCATCACATATTCAAGAGCATCAACTTGATGTTTTCAAAGGATAATGGCTAAAAGCTAGCACTGACATAAAAGGCCATTTTCATTGCAAGCACTAGAGTCCTACCAAGACAGAGTTTGGCCAGCTACAGCTACTGTGTGTGGCAGCATCCACACACTTGTGTTCACAGCAGTTGTGAACTTTTCTGTTAATATTTGTGCTTTCAAACTTTACTAATGATTGAAAGAAAGATAACAAAAACCATGTAACAATGAAACAAAAATCAGCTGAACACTATAGCCCCCTGCTCCCCCACCCCACAAATAATCAGCTGGCTTAACTCCAATAGCTAGTGGTTTATTTTACGGTACAGACTACCTATTGGGGTGGTTTGTTGTTGGGTTTTTTTGGGGGCGTGACAGAAAAATCACACACAAGAACAGTAACCAATACTGATAAAGGAGAATAACAGTTAATCCCCAAACAGACTGCAAGAATATGGGCAGGGCTACAGGCAAATCATAAACACAGTAATAAAATATCCATATATGTATGTATGGCATGCTTTCTGCCATTTTCATTGAGTTTTGTAATTTTCAGGTGTCATTAAACCATGAACAGAAGATAACTTCAGGGAAAAAATACAATTCATAATTTTGATAACCTTTAGGTACTGTGTAGTACCACTTCTGAATCACTAAACACAACTAAAGTCAAAGGGAAAAGGAGTTTGCCCAAATAAGTGGTAAATGCTCCATCCCTGGCAGTGTTCAAGGCCAAGCTGGACAAAGCCCTGGG
>JASSUY010051054.1:0-49250 GCA_032466535.1 Forpus xanthops | reverse complement strand
ATATTTCTGGTGGGTTTTGGTTTTTGGTGTGGGGTTTTATTGGTTTTTTTGTCCAATTCATGCAAGTAGATTTTGACACATACAGAGCTTTATAATGTTATTGGGTCACTTTCTAAGCCTCTTCTGCTACTGTGAATGCTGAGAACTTTTATTTAAAAAAAAAAAAAAAAAAAGAACCCTAAGGAAAACAAAAAAAATATCTACATTATTTATTAAGCTATGTAAATATCTTCTTACTTTTTTAAGGAACAGCAGCTAAGTGATGCAATGAGATTTTGATCGATGAAAATAAAAATAGTAAAAAAGAGATATTTTTTTAAGTGTAGAGAATCAATGTTGTGTAGTATATGCTCATCTCCTGAGTGCCTTCATCACTTATAAGCAAATATATGACAGCAATGATGAAGGGAGGCAGCTGACAGTCTCTTGTATTTGCCAGTATGCAATTGCAAAAGGCAAAAAAAACTTTCCCCTGTACAAAGTCCTAAACACAAGGCCTTCTTTCAGGTTGAAAGAGTCATAGTTTTGGAAGAAAAAAAAAACCCTTCTATTTAGCTAGAGAAATTGCATTTAATTTCATTGAGTACTTCACCTTATTGCAGAGCTGATTTACCTGCATTGTTTTTTACAGCAGTGATTTGGCTCAGTAGCATGTGTAAAGATCATAAAATCATAGAATGGTTTGAATTGGAAGGGACATTAATGATCATCTGATTCCAACTCCTCCCTCACAGTCAGGGACATCTTCCACTAGACCAGGCTGCTCCAAGCTCCATCCAGCCTGGCTTTATTTTTAATCCTCCTTTCAGCCAACAGTTTGCCAGCATCGCTTTTTTTGTGATTGAAAAGTAGTCCCCTAGTTCTTTCTTATTCAATCCAACTTCATTTCTCTTCTCAAGAAAAGAGAGTTATGCTATCACTCCTTCCATCATAGTTGCCTGTTGTAGGGAAAACAGAATCACACCTTCTGTTTTCTATCTTTTATGCAGAGAGATGTGATCTTTTTTGTCAGCACTCAACCCCACTGAGGCAATGCCACATAAGAATAAAAGTAATAAATCTCATGTCCGATTCACCAAAGAAAAAAACGAGATGATTTAGTAAGTATGTTGACATTTATTTTCAATAAAGTGTGAATTCCTCCTTTTCTGTTACGGTGAATAAGCAAAATTTTTGAAACCTGAACCAATACTGGTTAACATCCAAGAACTAAAGTGCAGTACAGCAAATTTGTCACCTATTTTTTTTTAAGACGTATAGTTGCCAATGATCTGAAGGGTCTGTTATGTCATTTAATATTGAAAACAATCAGCATCAATTAACATACTCTTCTTACAAAAGAAAACATTATCTCCTTCCTTCTCAATTTCTTGTACAAGGACTTAATGTATAATTTCTGTAACTTTGCTTAGCAATCTAAACCCCACAAAATTTAAAAGGGCATAGTTATACAAGTGTTTTTCATAAGAAATATTTGAGATTTCAGATTTAAATGCAATTGTTTTAAGCCGCTAGTTGTCAAACCCAGTCTTCCCTTTTGTTTTTCAGGTTCATAGTATAAAAAAGGGAAAAGTAATTAATAGTCCATTATGTACATTTTGGCTTCTTTATAAGATGTCGCTCTACATAGTCTCATATACACATAAGATCTCTTCCTGTGCTATAATGTCATCATTAATGAGCATTTTGATAAGTTTAAATTTCCATTGCTCCCACCTGAAGGCTTTCTGTACTGTCAGCAAAATATAGTTGGAATTCAAATCCAAAATATTTATAGCAGTATGGGTAGAAGTGGGTTACAATAAAACTTTAAATCAAAAAAAAAAAGCCTTTTTTTTTTTTTAATTAAAATGCTTGTCATATTTTGGACCTTTTGAGAGACTACTAGTTTGCGGTATACTTCCAGACATGTTTATGGCTCTAGTAGTTGCCACTCATAGTAACATTTATAAGTGAATGGAGAAATGTTCTGAGTTGCAAGTATTTATCATTTCAAAACTCAAACTAATCTGTCACTGGTAGTTGAATGGAAAACTACTGTATTTGTGAACCTTACAGAAGAATCCTGTCCTTATTTGTAGGATAACAACTGAGAACACTCTTAAATCTGGGAAGCCAAGATGAAATACAAAACACTTTCTTTGTTGCTCTTCCCCATAAACTTGTGAGGAGAGATATTTTTTAGCTGATAGGGCACTGTAAAAATTTAGATTGTTGTTAAATGAAGATTATATTTTTAGCCCCTAGCTTCTTTCATAACAAAGATGGCATTATCTTGTCCTCTGTAACCTTGTTTAAAGTGTATAGTAAGAAATACAGTATTGTCTTATTTTTCAGTTTGATGCACTGACAAAAGAAAAATAGTACAAAAAGGAGAAAACGAAGTAGCACTGCAATAACACTTGAGTCAAGAAAGCACCCTTCTCTTTCTTTGCAAGTAACTCTACTAATAATTTTGTTTCATTATGACAGATAAATTGAACTTTTTATTTGCTATTGTCTTCCTGAATTGTTTAGATGAAAAGCACTAGGAAAACTATGTATAATCTTTTAACTATGTGAATGCATGTGCAAACATTATGACTGTGAAATCAAATAAATCAATACTTAGGAAGCTCAGAACAAAATACTGAAGTTATTCATGGTGAGTTGCATTAAGAAATTTGCTATGTGCTTAGCATTGTTTATCTAAGCTAATCATGGAAGATTAACCTTTAAAAATTTATATTGCAAAGTATGCTGACCCCATTGTTCATTCTTAATGCTTTTAGCTCTGTAAATAGTATTTGACATTTACCAATAGTAGTGTCATGGACACATGTTCCCCCATCCTGCAAATAATAAAGGTTTGAATTGTTTTTTCTTCCTTTTTTTCTTCATGAAGGAGTTGAAAATTGGCAGCCGTGCAGGCTTTTTTTTTTTTTTTATTTAACGGTTAATTAAATTATGACATGACTGCAGAGACCATTCAAAATTAAATTGTTAATACTGAAAAATATTAGGCAAGCAGTCAGTTTTTTTGCAGTGGTCACTGTTTCCTCATTTTATTTGAACAAAGGAAAATTAAGTCATGAATATGAGAAAAAGTAGTTCTAGGGCATGTTCTGATCCTAAATCACGGGGGTACTGAATTATGTGCACTGGTATGAACCTCCAAGCAGTCTTAATGCTTTTGCTGTGATGCCATATATGTTTATCCCTACTTCTGATCTTTGCCTTCAGGTAGTGTTGTAATATAAATATTCAATATTGCAAAACAAAGAAATAACAATAATTCATAATAGAGTCAGTGTTTATCATTCTAATTTTCTAGTACCTTTTTTTAACAGGAGTTCTGAGGAGCAGTCAATTTTAAATCACTCTACCAAGCTTTTTTTTAATCTATGGCTTGAGCACCCCTCCTGCTCCATAAATTGAAGAAAAGAAAAAGGCAATTAAGAAAGGAAAGTTCAAGCATGTTATGCAGCAACCTTCATGCATGAAGTTACAGAGATTAAAACAATATTGGTAACCTTTGAAAGGAGAATTTATGGGACAGGCTCTATAGCAGTGTTAATCCTTGACAGTAGTACAAAACTGATACAGTTCTTTATTTCATATAATACAAAAGTTTTCATTGACATTCAATGGAATTGGAATATGTTTCTTTTAGCAATACAAGACATAATACCTCAAAGTGTGTGAATTTTATTTAGATGACGTATAATTTGAAATGCAGAAGTGTTTCATACTTACCCATGTTTACTCTTTTATTAAAATCAAAAGCTATTGTAACCATCCGAAGAAAGTCATATATGCAATGATGCTTTGGTGACACCAAGTGAGAAATATGAGTCATGTAAATTGCCACCTCAAACTAGTCTATTTTTGTAGTAAGATTAAGGACATTTGGTTTTGAGAGGTATGTTGCCCTTTCAGATACCTAACTCAGAAGAGCTTTCAAGGATACAATTAAGCCTTTTTTTTTTTCTTTTTTTTTTTTACTTTTTTTTTTTTTCTCAGTTGCTGTTAAATCCAAAGTAGAAGTGGGCCAGGGCAGAAAACTGGAGTATATTGACTCATACGCCAAATATTATTGATAACTAAATTTTGAGGATAAAAAAGACTACTGCAGCTTAACTTGCTATTTTGAGAATTTTTTGGAGCTTCAGGCAGATTCTGGATTTGAAAAACATCTGTTAAGATACAGAACAGATTTTAGAAATTTAATAACTGCTTCTGTAAGGAGGTATTGCTGCTGCATCTGTGCAGATTGGCAGAAACTGTAAAATTAGGCTTCACGTCTGCAACCCGAAGGGCTGGACTAGTCTCATCTGAAGAATTTAGGTTTATTGTTATGTGGAGGGGAGAGGGATTAGTCCCCTTAGCATCTCATGCAAGATTTAAAAGTTTTTATAATGTCCAGCAGATTTCTTCCATCCATTTTCTGCTGACTGTTGAAGAACAATGGCAGATAGAGATATGTCACTTGCCTTGCTAATGTCATTTGAGTTGTTGTATCGCACAAGTAAGAGTGGTTTAAAATTCCACTTTTAATTTCAGCTGGTTCTTTAATCTTACTTCCTACTACATGGTGATTTATAGCTAAGCAGCTAAAAGCAAAAAACCAAACACAGTATCAGTTTAAGATAGTAAACAGAGGCTAACTTTAACAATGTGAGATTAAACTGCTTCTGAAAAATACTGTATGTTACTGTTGGTTGTCTATAAACTATGTGCATACACGGAATATTCATACAAGGTATATGTATACAGTAAACATATGAAACACTTGTGATATTAAGCGTTTGGTTTGGTTAAGACCAATGGAAACCAAGGTTTCCAAACCCAGCACAGAAGATTTTCACAGCATCCAGTCATTCGTATCTGTTTCACAGGGAAAATGTAGCCTTTCTTCCAAAGCTCTGACAGTTTGGTTCCATACACGTGTTCAGAAACTGAAGCTTCAAAAAACTCTGACTCCTTTTTCATTTACTTCCTCTTGGATCCACAATACTGGTTTTGATTCAGAAGAGCTTAATAAGGCTTTTTCTATTTTCTTTGTCAGTAGTTTTATACACTGTTATTACTGTGAAGCAAAACATTACAATGCAGAATGTTTCTAGTAGGTTGTTAATTTTATATTGAAACAGAACAACTTTTTCCCTATTTCTCCTGACAGTTATTCCTGATTTTGTATTAGACCAAACTTCTACTATCTTTATTGCTGCTTAAACTTTTCTGAAACCAAAGAAACACTATTTCCAGTCAAGCTTATAGTACGTAATTAATGGGAAATAAGATTTGCATAAAGATGTTATCCTCTTCCAAAGCATTAATGTGTTACCCTTTGATTCACTGACACTATTTGTTCTTTCTCCTTTGAAATTAATGGGGGAAGACTTTAGACTTACAGGCATTTTGAAATAAAATGTTGGTCTTAGGCCATGGACTGGTGACATATTAAACATACTTCCTTCTATATTACTTACAAAATGAGGAGAAATCACACAGCTGACCACACTGCAGCTACTTAATGCTTCTGTAAATAGATCATAATAAGCATGTGGTATACATGATTGTCTGAGCTGATAAATGAAAGGGTGTGGATTGCTCAGCATCAGTTAAAGGATAGGAACATGAAAATAATCTTCCTGATTGCAGCTGCAAATGGTAGCAATTTTTCCTTCCTGCATTAATGAATATAATTAATGTAACGTACAATACTTCATTCAACAGCAGAATTCTCATGTCCAGTTCACAGACATAAAGTATTTTAATTAAGAATATCAATGAGTAATGACAATCCACTTCCAGAAAATGCAAAGAAAGATGCTTCTTTGGCCATGTAGAAGGAGCTGTGATGCAAATATAGTTCATCAGTGTAATAAATTCACTTTCTTAGAACTTTTTACCAAAAGAATATCCCTTAAACCATGGTTTTATTTATTTTTCTGTTTTCCCCTTGTAACCTTCTTTACATGCAGTATTTGACTGCAAACCTGCATTTTACAGTCTTTAGCGATCAAATCATTTCATCTTCCATAAGCAGCACAAATTAAAAGAGCTTTCATCTTTTAAATTCCAACACAACATACTCAAAATTAAAATAATTCATTGTCTAGAGACCATAACAAATTTTAATGCGCATTTACAGAGTAAACAGAGGGCTGAAAGGGGCCAAATCAGTGGAAGTGAAGGTATGTCTTACAAAATCCACACAGTAGTGAAATACAAACTAAAGTGATGTTTTGGCAAAAAAAAACAAAATAAAGATGCCTATTGGTGGCATGACATACAGATATTACTAAAAACTGGCTTGCATGAGGACCAAAGTATGTCTACTCTGAAGTTATATCACACAGACTGTAAGCAATTTACAGAATTTAAGTTACTTTTGCATATACAGGAGTTGCAAAATTAGAGAAAATACACTGAAATATAGAACACACACCAAAAAAAAAAAAAAAATGTATATATATATATATAAACCTCCACACAGTCATCAGGGGTTGGCCTAAGTCAATAATCGCCACCAGCGAATAAGAAACAAACAAACAAACAAAAGATAGGAAAAAAACTCACAGGGTAAAAATAATAAAAATAATTGGAAAAAAAAATGAATCTAAAGAAAAACAGCATGATTTCTTTTCCAGAAACAACGTCCTCTAGTCTGCTAGGCTGCTTTGTAGATTTTTTTTTTTTTTTTCTCCTCCTTATTCCTCATGGAAAGAAAAAAAATTAAAAAAAGGGCAAAAACCAAAAACCAAAAGGCTTTTTGATAAAGTTTGTGGAGTGTTTTATTGGTGTCGAAGTTTAAATCACAATGTTTTGTTTCATTGTTTGGCCTCTATTTGCTTCCAGGTTGGAACGGTTCTTTCAGTGTATGAAACCAGATGTCATCCATAGTTAATTTTGTAATACTGATAACTAGCAGGTCAACCCCTGAGAAGTCAAGGATGAGCTTCTCCTTGCCAAATGAAAAGGGAACTAAGTCTTACTGTTACAAAATGCTTGATTACATCACACCAGTTCTCTTCAAATGAAAGATCAGTGATACGCCAAAGAAAATAAGATATATTAAGAAAACATGTGGTATCCTCTTCTTTTTATAATATTTATTTATTTTTTTAATTTTATTTATTTAGTAATTTCGTTTGTACTTCCTGAAGAAGGTGCTCCTTGTGTAGAGATTTAGAGTACATTGGGTGCAGAGTGGTGGTTGGAGGTTAGGGTCAACTTTGCTGTCCGCTCCGTGGATTTTACAGGCGATTTGCTCTTTGCTTTAAGAAGAGAAAGTGATATTGGAAAAAGTCAGCACTTTTAGATTAAAGCAAAGCACCCTTCACAAAGCCACAAACAAGAAGCAGGACAGAAAGTCCATGGCTTGTAGCTATCCTCGCACCTGCGGAAGAAGTTATAAGATATTCGCTCATCTTGCAGATTTCCAATGCTCCTTATAAGGCTGTTTTAAACATATACATTTATATATTTAATTAGCTCGCCAGGTTGGCTCTGGTGCCCATGAATGTCTTGGCATGCACTGCAAATAACAACACATACAAAGTATTTCAGTCCCAGGGAGGTTGTTTGCTTGTTTTGTTTTGTTTTGCTTTTGTTTCTTATCTGTCTTTTAAAACATTATCCAGAAAAAACATATATACCAAGAGGAACAAACCCAAATACCTTCCACCTTAGAGTTTTTTCTACAAAATCATTTCCAGTATCACATCAGCTGCTAACAAAAATGTCATCTACTGGTTAGAGTGTTTTCATGTAAAACAGAGGAGAGGCAAATGGCTATGTTATTTACCGGGGGGAAACAGATCACTAAAAAGTTTGGAGTATTGTTGAGAAAATATGTTTTCATAGATATATTTTCTTTTTAAAAAGCTATGAAAACAATGATACATATCATTATTTCTAAACTCATGACTTTATATTTTAAGTATGTTGTCGAAATAAAAATATTCAGAACTAGACTAATTAAATTCAGATGTTTACACACCAAGGGTATAACTTTTAAGATGTCTTACATACCAAGTCTCAGTGCTTGATAACTCCCTAGATCATAGAGAATTACATTCAGAATTTATACATACTACTTAAGCTGAAAACCATAAATCAAATTTGCTTACAGTATGAATAAAATTTTTAATTATAACAAGTTACTGTATTTTTAATAGATTTTGTAGCTGCGTTGTATGCTTGAAAAGAATGAATGTTATTGATTGGTACAGGCATCATTTCTATAACAAAGTAATAATGGTGGTATGAGCAGTCCATAATAATGCTGGACTTTTAACAACTGGTTATGTTTTAAAAAATCTCTTAAACATGTATAAGCTGTTTTTGTAAAGAATTTTATATTAAACTGAATGTAGGATTCCGTTGAAATCACAGTAAGTACATTTATCTTCTCATCAAGAATATACGCAATGAAAACAAAACAACTCAATGCAAATGCTCATTTTGTAAGTTTTCAGATGCTTTGCACAATCTTGTACATTTCTCTGTATCCACTAACAATGTTTGTAAGCGTAGCAAGAAGTATGTCCTTAGTAAGTTTTTCCCTTCAAAAATGGGTTTTATACTAAATCGCAGATCTCTGAACACTGCTTCATTTTCCAAATATGCGATTTGAGACATTGCATACAGAGTAGTTGCCATAAAAGACTTAGACTTTTGTCACATACACAAGAGCTTCTAAGCAACAGTGATATTTCAATTATCCATGTGTGAACTGAATTTCTAAATGAATATTAACATTTAAATTGAAATATGTCTCAAAGACATTGCTAAGATTTTCAAATAAGTCCAAGGGATCTGTGAACTTAGTTCCTACTGAAAGTAGGCAGGAGTGGGAAGCCTACTTTTCTCTTGCCCGCCTGACAATGCTACCCTATACCTGTCCTACACTGCAGTAGTTTGCTGGGTTTGTCAAAACACTTGTTCTGCATTAGGTCATAGGCAAATTTGTCATAACTTCTTGCTATGGGTTTTTCCCATACAGAAAGTGCTTATAATCATGCCCCTAGGGTTGAATTCAATTTCTGTATTTGGTTTTACTGCAGCATAGTTTTGTTCTCTGTTTTATGCCAGATGCAACATATGTCATTTGTCACATTTTTAAGAAGGCTTTTTTTTTCCCCTAAGTTAGCAGAACTTAGAATCCTTGTTAGTATTAGATAATTTAATGATGTATTAAATTATTTTCACTTGGTTTATTCCATTTGAATATTCCTTTTTTTTCTTGAACTAGAGAAATACACTGCTCAAGACAATTCCAAAGAGGTCTTTGGGGACCCATTTCCTCTGCACAAAATATGTACAATGCAAATAAGGATAAACACTCAGTAGAGTCTCATGGATATTTTTATAAGAGCTTTTTAAACTGTTAATGGCATTATAATTTGAGAATTTGAAAGCTGTAATGTGTGGAAGAGAAACAGTATGATACAAAATAGGTTTGACAAACTATTTTGCAGTGGGAAAAGCAGCACCATAATATTTACATGCAAAGCATTCCTTGATATTTATTTTGATTTTTTTTTTTTTTAGTATGTCAGTCTGTAGATTTCAAATTAGGGGTCATATATTACATAAACATGAAGCTTTTTTATTTATAATGTTGAGGTTCTGTATAAATCATGACTATCCTCCAATTCAAGGCACATGTTACAATTGTATGTTCCACAGTGACATATATGATGAAATACACTCTTATCTTTTCAGTGATTAGTTATGAAATGCAGTTAAAATTATTTAGGTTTCTTTTTTTCTGGAGATATGTAAAAGAATTGCATTTTTTCTTTCATGAACATAAGTATTTCTTCAGATTTTGTATGGGTAAAAGCTGCAAATGAAGAATAATAGCGTAGCAAAACAAAAACCAGCCTTTTTAGATTTTTTTTACTTTTTCTATTCTGTCATATCTGCTCTTTCTCAATTATTTTGGTTTTCATCTTGAAAAAGAATAAATGACCAGAAATAGGCAGAATTTTCCATTTTGACTGTGAATCTAAAAGTTATAGGATGTTTAAATGAAAGATTTAGTTTCACTATTGTTAGACTCAATTGTGAAGCAAAATACAGATCAGAATCTAAATGTCTCAAAAATGCAGAGTATCCACATTCAGGCATTTCATGCACATGTGGTTTTGGTGTACCTTTCTGTCCAGTATCACTGTAGCAGTAAGCACAGTAATGTAAGTAAAAATGTTGATCCAGCTGTGGATCTGCTAAATCAATTACTCATTTCTCCACCATCTCTAACACTATATTTTAATTAACATAATGAGAGCTAAAAGAAATTTTACGGCAGGTCAGTAACACCGGATTAAACTATGCTACCCTCAAATCAGTAACCTGGATGAACAACGGTAATATGCATGCATATATTACTTTTATATATGGGCCAGGGATTTTCATGTTTTGACCTGTCAGCACTGGCATCCAGCTAAATGCTTCCTGTGAGACATAAATGCCCATGTTTTTTATTTTGTTTCCTGCCACTGACATATGTCCAAACAAGCAAATATTCGTTAAGTACTCAACCTTCTCCTGTAAACAAAATCTGTGTTGTCAAACGTGATCACAAGATAAGTTTTGTACAGCAGCATAAAAGGGTAGTTAATGATATTAATCACTTTGAAACTGATTTATTCAAATACATGATTTACTTAAATGCTAGGAAAACATAAATAAAACAATAGTGATAAATAATTGTGATCTCAGTGTTTAAGATGATCATAGAATTATAGAATGGTTTGTATTGAAAGCTACCTTAAAGATCATCTTGATCCAACCGCCATGACATGCGCAAGGACACCTTCCAATAGACCACGTTGCTCAAAGCCCCATTCAGCCTGGCCTTGAGCACTGCCAGGGATTGGGCAGCCACAGCTTCTCTGGAGAATCTCTGCCAATGCCTAACCACCTTCATAGTGAAGAATTTTTTCCTAATATCTAAACTAAATCTCTCCTCTTTAAGTTAATTTTTCCTTGTGCTGTCACTACACATGCTTGCAGAAAGTCCTTATCCAGATTTCTTTTAGGCCTTGTTTTAGTTACTGGAAGACTTGTCATGTAATAAAATAATCTACCTCACAGAGGTTGAACCAGATTTTGTGGCTCTTAGTGTCTGCATCAAATAGCTAAACATCATTTTTTTTCTGTTAATGAGATTGATTTTAGAGTATCTAAGTATAAATAAAACAAGGTTATAAATTATTAGCAAATCCTAACTGATAATCTATTCTCTGCATGCTTCTGAGCTTCAATACTTGTCTGAAAACTGCACTAATTCTTACAGTCATGCTTACAATGAGTAGTGTATATTCATATAAATAATGTAACAAACCTCTGAATTCAACAACACTGCTTTAATATTATAATAAACATTTAAGTTTAGTGAGTGTATCAATGAGTTTCCTCTAATTGGTAAGCCACTGATCACAAGGGAAGACTAATGCCTAGTAAAGTCCTGGGTTTATGCTGACCAGTATAGCAGAAATACAGCCAGTCACACAAAAGTCTATCCTGTATTCTATGTATGTACCATATGATGTTGAAATATCCTTGAGTATATATGAGGAATATATATTCCACTTCTGCTGAATGAGTTGATTTTGCTGCAAAACCAGTTTTTAAAATCAACGGGGTATTGAAACATTGGAAATTTTATTTTTCAGGAATTTATTCTGATAGTTTCCATCTTTAATACCTGGTTTGCTATTTTGCAACATACAAATTTGCTTTTAGTGACAGATTTGAACCAGCCTCATTGTCAGCCACAGCAGAAATCACATGAAATTATAATTTTACATTATTTCCATGTAAAGTAATTAAAAAATAATGAAATACCTGCCTTAATTTTACAGGGATATTAATGAATCATAAGATTTGTTGGAAGGCATTTGCAGTTTTATATCTATAAAAACAACTGAAACCAAGTATGATTGATTTTATTTAAAGGTTGATTTGAATGTGTCTTTCACAGGTCTTTCTTAAATAAATAGATTCTTCCTCTGTGGCTTACCAAGTGCTATCATTTTTATTTCTCTAAATTAAGAAATCAGTGTTTCCTATAGCTCTCCTATATTGCTGGAATATATACACACACTCAGGAAGAAAATTTCCCTTCCACAAAGGTAAGATCCCCTTTGTCCTCCTCAGGGGAATGACTTACATAATTTAAGATTCTATCACTTGTGTTTGATTTTGGGAAACTGAATAACAAAAGATGAGCAGTAAGTAACATACTCAAGCCTCCTAAGGTAAGCAGTTTTGCTTAGACTTCCACTTTTTTTCATTGGCTCTATGGTAGTCAGTCTAAAATAGTGTGAATTGTCTTTGCCAAACATACCATATGGGGCAAAGAAATTTGTCTTACACACCAGAAGAAAAGATCTGGCTTTTGTGGGTTTTTTTTTAGTTGTTTTTTTTTTTTTTTTTGTTTGTTTTTTTTTTTTTTTTTTTTTTTTTTTTTTTTTTTTTTGTTTCTGTCTTTGTTTGCTTCTTTTGGGGTTGGTTGTTTTTTTTTAATGTGTTTTTTTTTTTTCTTTTTTTTTGTGGGTTTTCTGGTTTGGGTTTGTTTTTTTTTTTCTGTTTTGTTTTGGATATTTTTTTTTTTTTTTTTTCCATTTTGGAAGAAAACTACTGCCTCCAAATTGATGGAAATTTAGAATAAGCTGTGCATTGAATTTCCCTGAAGTCTACCTACACTTTGCATCCAGTATGCAGCTCTAGTCATCTGCTGTGTGTTAATTTTTTGCCAGAGATGTAAAGAAGAACAGAGGTGGAAGAGGGATGGGATCCCAGATGGATGGTTATTCCCTAGCTTTCACAGTTGAACTGCGGTGTTAAGTCCTGTCATGGTGCAAAAGAAAGTGGCAACTTCCCAAACCTGAGTAGAGGAGAGACTTCTGCCAGAGTTTTGAGCTACTGAGTTCAGAGTTCCTGGAGCTCTTTCTGGGCTAACAAAAGTCACAGCATTTAACTGTCTGCTTTCTACGCCTAAAGCCACTTTCTAACACAAACTTGAGATAGAAATACTTGGGAAAGGAAAAGCCTGAGGAGAGTTCAAATACAGGTAGCATGTAGTAAAATGATACTTGGTTTCAGGCGGTGATGCAGGAAAGGACATAATAAATCCATACAGGGATAACAGGGTATAAAGGGAGAAAGACGAGTGAGACTTTGTTTACCTGCAATTTCACAATGTCAAAATGGACAAAAGTAGAATTATGGGTACACTGATGTGAACAAA
The DNA here is from genome assembly GCA_032466535.1 of Forpus xanthops. Taxonomy (NCBI): domain Eukaryota; kingdom Metazoa; phylum Chordata; class Aves; order Psittaciformes; family Psittacidae; genus Forpus; species Forpus xanthops. The sequence continues at coordinate 36,001 of JASSUY010051054.1, read as the reverse complement.
CATGGGATTTTACATTCAGGCCACTTTCTATATCATCACTTACATCAACACATACCTAGGGAAATATTTGAATATTTTATTTCCTCTTCAGCATATTTGAGAGTCATGGGTTTCTTGGCTGTCTCTTAATTCCTTAACCACTTGACTAGAACCAGAATTCTTAATTGGGACATCATGCATTGTAAAGGAGCTAAAGTAATCCCTACAGTCATTCTCAAAGATGAAAATGAAGTCATCAAAATGATTGCACCCTGTCATCCTTTAACCTTGAAAGGCAGGTATGGTAAATGGGAAGTGCATCAACATAGTTCTGGTGTCCTCAACATAAAAAGAACTTGGAACTGTTGGAACAAGTCCAGAGGAAGGCCACAAGGATGATCAGGGGACTGGAGCACCTCCAATATGAAGACAGGCTGAGAAAGTTGGGGCTATTCAGCCTGGAGAAGAGAAGGCTGAAAGGAGATCTCCTTGCCACCTTCCAATGTCTGAAAGGGGCCTATAGGGAAGCTGGAGAGGGACTCTTCATTAGGGACTGTAGTGACAGGACAAGAGGTAACAGGTTCAGACTTAAACAGGGAAAGTTTAGACTGCATCTGAGGAAGAAATTGTTTACTGTAAGAGTGGTGAGGCACTGGAATGGGTTGCCCAGAGAAGTTGTGAATGCTCCATCACTGGTGGTGTTCAAGGCCGGGTTGGACATAGCCTTGGGTGACATGGTTTAGTGGGAGGTGTCCCTGCCCATGGCAGGGGGGTTGGAACGAGATGATCTTAAGGTCCTTTCCATCGCTAACTATTCTATGATTCTATGATTTATAGATTTTCATACTCTTCTGATTAAAATAGTCAAAAAGCACTGTGTAGTTTGAATTCAGTTTTTCAGGAAGATGAATTTGATAGTGTAGTTCATTTACTACACCTCTATGACAATTTTTGCACTTTCCGATGATGTCATTTATCCTATAACTAACCATTTCCACTGTCATCAATGCATTTACTTCTACTTTCATCTGTAGCTTTGTTTAAATTGTGTTAGTAAGTGGCACAGGGCTAAGTAATATTTTACATACTAGCTTGATTAGGAAATCTTGTTACAGTTTTGCCTTGTCTTCATGAGTGTTACTCATTTTCTGAGCAGTGGTTCTAAGTTTTGTTCAGATGTTTATGTTTCTTGGAAACTTATTTAGGCTGTTTTGAACTGAGAGTGGGTCTACCTATCTAGACAAACTATCCCCCCCAAAAAAAAATTAGCTTCTGAAATTCTAATATACCTAGCATTTTCATGGGATGCTCTCATAAACAAGTTTAGAGTAGTAAAGTAGCAGTAAGTTAGTTACCTATTTGGTGAAATTAAGTGTAGTTGAACTGTCCCTGCAGGTGATATGTGTGAGCATATCAGAGTTAAAATGATTTTTGAACCTAAGGCACACAGAGTTCAGCTTTAGATATATACCCAGAAGCACATTCCTTCCTCTAGTAGCTAAAAACTTCTATTTTGTGCTCAGCTACCTCAAATTTCATGTGTTCAGCCAAGGATATAGTGAATTTGTGATGTCTCTGTATTGTTTAGTGGCTGTACAACGATGACTACTTCCATAACTATACATTTATTATATTGTGGAAACTTTTTGTCTTAATACTCAAACTTCCGTGGCAGACTTTCTTTTCTTAAGAGAATGACATTCTGCCTACCTGGATCTCCCAGTTACAAATGTTCAGGCATCAGACATTTGTAAGCAAATATCCTAATTCTCCTCCTCCCTTTAGTTGATGTCTGAGCCTGCAAAGTTCTGAAGGTTTTTTTGTTTATTTGTGGGGTTTTTGTGTGTGGTTGGTTAGTTGTTTGGGTTTTTTACACTGAATATCTCTTTATGTGTATAAGTAATGCATTGACTTCAGCTGATTCTATTTCAGTGAGAGCGTATTTTGGGAAAAGCGGTGCTAACAGAGATGCTTGCAAATAGTCTATGAAACATCAATGTTAGCTATTTAAATAAAAACAGTGTGAGAAGCTATGCAATATCCAGTGTCTGTTAAAATAGCAAAAGTCTGAGGGGGGGTGCTCAAGCAAATGGAGGCCCTAAATTGGTTAAATGGTACTGAGAACCAGTAGCAGTGGGCTTTATGACAGGGCTTATCAGCATTGGGCACATTTCTCTCTCACCCTATTCCTACAAACCACAGATAAAATTTCTTAGATTTTTTCTAATGTGTGGCACGAAAATATAGAAACCGGTGCATTTCTATTTATCTGTGTGAAATGGCTGATTCCAAAGCAAATGCAGTTTTTTATGACTGTCCTGTGATAATCCATCCTCATCTATTTACTTGCATAAAGTTGTACCCATCTGAATTAAGGTAGAAACTTAGGCTGTTAACAAAAATTCTTGAACTGCCTCTTTTGTTAGTAACTTGCTTCTGCTGTTGGAGTTAAGTATGGCTCTCGTGCAAATTGATCAGCATTTTTGTAGTATGCATAAATGTGTTCATATTTGATATATGCCAAATTGTAACTAAATTTAACAGAGCTATTTATGAAAGATGCCATAAAGCTGCAACAAGAGTTTTATTTGAAAATAGAACTGAACTTGTCTTTTTCCTCCTGTGCTTTTGGCATCCTGTTCATCCTTTCATCTATCAGACAAAAATCTTAAGTGAAATGATACTTTATATTACTCTATCATCTTCAACATCACTGTCATATTAATAAAAATATATATAGACAGGGGTATTATAAAATGAAAGAAAATTGTAATTCTTTGTAAATATTTCAGCATGAGATCTTCGATTCGCTTCTCTTTTTTCACAACTTACACTGCTTAGTCTTATGTTTGGTATATGGTCATCCTGATCTCCTATTTTTATCATTTATATAAAATGTATTTTCATGGAACTCAGCTAAGCTCCCATTTATCTGTACCCATTTGACTGAATAAGTATGGTTTTGTCTGTCTGATTCCTAGATAGCAAGTATTTTGAGTCAGGGACCATTCTTCTGAACCTTTCTTTGCCCAGTGATAATGCAGCTGTTACAGAGATTGGAACAATGCCTCTAACAGAACATACCTCTGTCTAAGGACTGTGAATCACGAGCTGTTAATGCTCGAGCTGCACCAGTTTGAGATGATAATGCATCCCTTTGTTTATGATCCCCTCTTATGAAAATTAACTCCCCAATAGTAGGAGTGATATCAGCAAACTCCATACGATTTTTTCACCAATATGACTACCCAATGACTTAGTTTATCAGCTGTCATAAAGGCTTATTTTATACAGGCTTATCATAGAATCATAGAATAGTTAGGGTTGGAGAGGACCTTAAATCATCTAGTTCCAGCCCCCCTGACATGGGGAGGGACACCTCCCACTAAACCATGTATGTCATAAAAGCTTAATTTAATGCTCAACCAGGAACCTATTTCCTTCTGCCATCCAAGTATGGGGCAATAACTTCTGATTGGGGCAAGACAGGGACTTTGGGTGGGTAGGATTTTACCATTAGAGCTAAAGCAGATTTCACAAGTCAGAGACTTTATCCTTGTTACTATATGTATATAGTATCAACCCTACAGCCACAGTGTACTAGTTTTAAAATGAAGGATTGTGAGAAGGGAGCTTTAAGTATTTGTGCCAAATTCTGTATTAATTCTATTTTTTTTTACATTCTACATGGTTCAATATGTCTACTTCGATTTCAGATCTTTTTACCTGTCTCATCGTACTTCTGAGATGTGTGATCAATCATCATCATGGAATGTCATTAATCGTTGTTCAAAGAGTATTCAAGTATAAGATGGTCACTGATCAGCACATATTGCATGCATGTGAATAATTCAAGAGTACAAAATAGGTAAACGACCTGCTATTTTGGCAGTTTCAGACAAGCACAATGCAATGTAGTCATATTCTCAAACAGTATTATTGTAGTAAAGAGCTTTGAACTATCTGAATATTTAGCTCTCTGTAAGAGCTACTGCTAGTTCTTGGCTTCATAACAGATTTATTATTGCTCCCTGACAAAATATCTTGCCCTTTTAACTCTTTTTTCGCTTGCACAGAATAAACTGGAGGTGGATACACCATCTTCTGTAATTGTGTAGAAGTCACTATTATAGTTATCATAGCCCTACAGCTGTGGTTTGGTGGCCAAAAGACTCTGTCAGTATCACAGGCAACAGCAATACCTGAGGGAATAGCAACAGTAGAAATAGGATCGGCAGCAGAAGTAGCATCCAGATTTGCTATCTGTATTTTTGTTGCTGTTGATGAACAAATAAATCATATGCATGATGCACTAGGGATACTGGTTGTGGCAGCTAAATTATTGTCCTCAGCATATTAGACAGCTTTGTTCCAAGACAGCATCATTTGTTAGTAGATGGGGGGATAAATTTCATTGAGTTGGATAAGACTGGATCACCTCCACACAAGCAGGATAGCAAGTTGCACTGCCAAAAAGTATGATGCAACTTCCTTACAATCAGGTAAGATGAAGACTTTGGGGCAGGCTTTTCTTCGTAAGGCAACCAGAAAGATTATCTGCTGCTCTACAAACCACATCTAGCTTTATCATTAGCAAAGCAGGATTAATTGATTATTACTGTGGCTGTAAAGAAGGTAATGTGTCTGGAATATCTTTGAAGCTCATGAACTATTTAATCAAATGGAAAATCCCTGTTCAAGGATAAGAAAATATGAGGAGTGTTGAGCCTCCTAGCTAGTCCAGCCTAAGATTTCAAAGATAAAGACTAGAAAAAAGTTGATCAAGGTTTAAGGAAAAGTATACAAAAATCAAAGCAACAAAATCCACAACCAAAAATGCCCCTGAATCTGAATGAGCTGAAAAGAGAAGTTTTCAGGTATTTTCCTTGTCTTCATTCTACTCCCAGACAGCTTCACTGTCTTAAACTTCTTCAGGGAGTACAAGCCGGGCAAAGCTTAGATTCTTCTTTTAATTCACTTTCACTTTCTGAGCAGAGGAGAATTAACCTTCATCCTTATGCTTGAGCCATTTTTTTTTTTTTTTTTTGCTATTGTAAATTAATGCCATTCTTTTGGCTTCAGCAGAGTTGTATCCAGTCCAACCAGCAGATAATTCTACCCATTGAGTGATGTAAAAGATTTTCATAATGAAGTAAGGATCCATAGACAGGAAACTTCCTGCTTCACATTTGAGAAACAGGTGAAAATGTCCTTTGGTTTTCTCTATATGTGTCAATTAACAAATTTTTGAAACAAGGAAATACCCTCAGTTATTTCAAAAGCAGGTCCTGTCACATACGCTACAATCTCCAATTACCCCAAAAAAACCCAAACAAACAAACAAACAAACAAAATATCAGACAAATCACAGAAGTTGTTTTGTATTCCATATGATTCCAAACTGGACATCAAATTTGTGCTTACAGTAGGTTGATTCCTGGACTCTGTAGATAATTAATAATAGAGGCTGGAAGGAATGTCATTGGTTTATCAGGATCACCAGAATGAAGAAATATGTTTTCATCCTCTTCTTTTGTTTTCACACCTGATGTTCAGCTTCTCAGCATGACTTATGATGCCAAGAATCCTGGCTGTTCTGTCTTAGGTAAGAGCCACCTTCTCCTTTATGCTCCATTTCAAATCACTCTGAAACTTTGCTATCATCACAAAAACGGTTTTGCCACATAGTTGCATTAATAGTTGAATTTGTTGCATCAGGAAAGAACAAAAAGTTGCTAGAAATATGGAGTCTGTGCATAGGCAGTCAGAAAATGTACCTAATGTCACTTCCTCATTTGGAACTAATTCCTCTTGAGCTCTCTGAGCCTGATCTTGAGTCTGAAAATCAGCTAAGGGCTTTGAGTGCTTTAAAAGAACATTGGCAGAACAGGATGAGTTTGAGGGATATACACCTTCTCAGAGCAGCAACTACTGCAGCCTTTTGTGTTGCTATAAAGGCTGAGTGACTTGAATGCAGGTAGCAAAGTTTGTCTAGATTTATATCCATGAAACAGTGAGATTTGGTACAGCCTGTAAATTGTTCAACTTCCTTTTACTGGAATTCTTGGACTTCAGTTAACTGCAACATTGTTAAAGAGTTACAAGGCTCTGAGAACTCTTTACGTTCCCCTTTGGACTAAGATACATTGCTATGAATTATGCAGGAAAAAATGTCTGTCAATCCACCTACATAGGACATTTTCTGGATATATGTAGATTAGCCTGTCAAATTACTCAGATTCCTCTTAAGATGTGATGGCTTACTTCATTTGCTACAGCCCATGAATATGAAATGAAAGGGTCAAGCTATGTTAGCTTTGACTTTTTCTTTCCTGACTTTTTTGACTTTGAGGTATACATTCAGTGCTTCTCAGTATATTATCTGAAGATTGTCTGCAGGAGATGTTCTTTTTAGCTCTTTCTTCCCATAATGGATCGCCATTATGCAAACAATAGCAAGTATCTCTTACATAGCATTTTTCAGAGCAGCACAAAACACTGTATGGACCTCACATCACTTTGTCAGCCCTGACTATGTAGCTCCCTCAGTTATCACAGATATTCTTACTTTTTTTGTAAAAGAGAGTGGCAGAAATATCTGTTCAGTTGGGACATGCTGATATTTTTAAATGGCAGTGGCTGTAAACTGCTTTTCTAAACAACCTATTAAATATCTTGTTAAGAAAGAAGTGAAATTCTGTGGTGTGCTTGAGGATTGAAGGATTTAAGCAGAGTACAACCTACAACAATAAATTTTGGGGACAAAATATTCATATACTCAATCTTATATTTGTAGCCAAGTTCTTAAAAAATAGCTGTATATAGATATCCAAATAATTTTGCAGTGTCATGTTTCCCTCTGCTGTAAATGTATTTTGCAGTAGTCTGTGAGAGTAAAAGTAAAATTTATTGCTTGCCAATAACAATACACTAGCTCTCTAATATTGGAGAATATTTGATACAATTACCTATGGTTAATAGTACTTCTCCCTTCAAACAGTATTGTAGAAATCAATGTATTACTCAACATAAACACATCACAATCACCCCATAGGTCTTTTAAATAGAAAGGTGGTTAACAGTAATGAATTTGTGTTCAACCGTGTTTCTATGTTCTGGGCTGGATGGATACATTGCTTACATATAATGTAATCACACAACAGTCTTGTGCACTTGCATATGCTCAGCATGATTTTGAAGAAGGGAAGAGTTTCTCATTTGACAGCATAAGGAGGCTGTGGTGATTTGTGATATCATAAAATGAAAGACCATTACAGGCTATGACACCTCCTCTCTGCTTTTCTGAGGTCTCACAACTGATGTCTTTCCTTTCTTAGCTGAAGTTACTTCTCAGTTACATAGAGCTAGAATTCCTCACTGCCTTGTGTGCCTGGGTGCTTTTCTATTTAGTGTAGAGTGAGTATAAGATGGAGTGAAAATCCAGATCTCACCATAGCTGGAAAACTAAGACCAGATTTTCTCAAGTAAGGGAAAGCGAATCTTGGTTCTCAAGAGTTAAATTGATGTTCATCAAAATACCAGCAACAATTGCTGTGTAGTGAGTGATCATTAAATTGAATTAAGCCTAATATAGGTTCCTGGTACACACCTTTTTTCCTCAGTAGATTAGCTTCACCTCTGTTGAATACAGCATTAATCTATGCTTCATAGTAAAAAAAAAAAAAAATTAATAAAGTGTATTTTAATCTGTTTAATTTTAAAACTATTTATGATTTGACTTCTCTGTGTTTCATCTGCAGTAATCTTTGCTCAAGGAAAAAAAAAATAGAGATTAATTTTTTCTATGTTGGTTATTTTTCTTTTACAGGGACCTTCCCATGTAATAACCTACTACCTCTCAAGTAACGAATGTCCAGCAATCAGTCAAGATATTGCTTGGAATAAAGATATAAGCAATATTATGAATTCAGTTACATATCCAAAGTGACTTAGTGGATTAGCTGCTGTGTGCACACTTTGGCTGGTATGCAGTATAGTTTATAGCTACATATTTCATAAACTTGTGACTGGTTTAATTATTCTCACATAGAATTGAAGAGAAACTTGAGTTTTCACTTTACAGACAAGTCTGCTACTTTGAAATGTATGAGTCCAATGGAAAACAAGCAATATATACATTTTTGTGAAAGGAAAGTCACAGTAGAATGATGATTTTAAATCAATTGAAATACTTTTCTTTTGAGAGCTTAAACATTTTTGAAAGAGCTAAAAAAAATGAAAGTGGTTTCATTTCAAGAAAACAGACCTGAATGTAACTTATAAATAAATTTGAAAACTGCATGCAGAGGTAAAATGGTGGTGTTATGTGCATCATCTTTTCTAGTAGTGATAAGAATTTTTATATGAATAATCATGGTGCTCCAATCTGTAATGAAATGTATTTTCCTTATCAAAATGTTTTTCTAATAGTATGCCTGCAAGATTAAAGTGACTTTACAATAGGTGTGCTATGAAATTTGTTGTATTCCGAGTTTTGGTTTTGATGAGATGGCATTTGCGAGCAGAAAAATGATACATCAGAACATACGAGGTTAGTTTCCATTATATATATTCAGCTTGATTCTGATCTGCCTTATACTAGGCTTTCAGTGTAAGCAGAAGTAATCCAGAAACCTTTAAACCTGCACAGTTTGTTTTCCAGAGGATTTTTGAGTATTTACAACATGTTTTAGTTTTTTATCCTGTCCATCTCTCTATTGCAGTTGTACAGTGGTCAGCATCTGCACCTCCTGTATATTCATGTACCTTTACATAACTGTGAATTTTACTGTACCAATGTAGAAAATGAATACTTATATTGCCTGCAGTTTATTTATACAGTGTTGTAAAATATCTCTCAAACAAAATGAGTAGTATGCTAGTCTATACATGACAGGTAATTGAGGCACTGACATTTTGCTATGTGATTTAAAGCTAATGTTCATGCAGCTAAAGATGAGAAGCACACTTTCTCTGACAAACCCATGATCTTTCTAAAGTCTATACAAGGGAGAAACAGCTATATCTAAGGTCTGCTTAGATCTAGAAGTCAAGTTCCTGACGAAAATAAGATTGTTACTAGAAGTAGATTAATTTTGCCAAATGTTAGAGATATAAATGTTAGGTGACTGGTATAAATTAACTTATGAAGAAACAATTCTGAATGGGAGTTTTATTTAATTCATCATGCATAGCCATCTTAAAATGAGATGAGTCATTCACTGACATGCCCCTCTGTTTTTACACACATTACAGGGAAAGCTAAGCTTTGATTAAAAAACTAAACTTAGGTGGATAAAGCCAGTAGAGGTAAAATCCACATGTAGAAATTTAAAGCTTTTTGCTTCTTCTGCCCAAAAGCTTATTCTTCAGGTTTTAGGAAGTAAGGAGATAGCAGGAAGAATAAAGCCAGAAAGGAGGAGGAATAAATGACCACCACACTCTTCCTAGTCACAATTCCTGGTTACCTTGTAGAGTTAACCTCCTTCTATATGCTGGTAAGCAATCAAATGAAAGCTCAAAATGCTTTACCATACCTGATTGTGGACTTTGTTTGGGAATTTTGGCTGCTGCTTCAGGGCTGGAAGTGGCACGCACACGCTGATTGGCAGAGTTATGGATGCTACTTGGAACAGCTGCTGAGATGTTTTTGCGAGGTTTCATGTCTTGCAACCACATTGGAGACGCCTCAAAGGCTTGCATTCGCCGAGAGTGGCTGTTAGCATTGACTTTGAGAAATGCTTGGGCCTTGTATTCCTGAAGGTCTCCATAGTTGGCATCGGTCACCCTGCACTCATATAAGCCTTCATCCTTTTTCCTCACTTTTGAAATCTGAAGCTTGTGGGAGATGTCATTCCCTTGTACTTTCACTGTCTGTAAATTTGCCAGGAGAACAAACAAACAAAAAACATGTTGTCAGGTGTTGTTCTCTGGAAAGACTCTACCAATATAGTGCCAAATTAATCAGTGGTGTGATTGTGCTTACTGCAGGGAAGTTGCATCAGGGATGAGTATGATTATTTGTGTATATAAGGAGGTATGCTTTCTTAAAACTGTTTAGATGATTTGCTTTGAAAGGTGAATTGGCATCAGACAAACAACCCAAAGTACCATGTTCATTGCAATTAATTACTTAAGATCATGAAGACTCTTCATGAGCTTTCATACATAAATGTGATATCTGTGCACTTCATCGGTTAAACTTTTCAAGTTAGTTCATTTTATTGAATAAACCAGCTTCTGGACTTGTGCATTAACAATTTCATTGGAAATGCTGACCAATATTTAAACTTCTTTAATACCAATTTCTCTGATTAACTTGTAGTCCCCACTACAATTAAACTGATCTTTGACATTCAGTTTGTCTCATTCAGGCATGTACCTTTGGTATTTTTATTAACTATGACAAGATCTCTTGTGCCAGATAGTTCTTTTTGTCTCATCTATAGAGGTGTGTGTTTATTAGAAGTCACATTTTTCTGCAGCACATATTCAAGTAGCACATATTAAAAATCATTTTAAAAGTTGTCAGCTAAAATAACTCCTGATTTATTTTTAATTGCTTTTAATATTTGAGGGTAACATAACTTATTTTTGTCTCACATAATTAAAATACACATGAGTAAATTATGCATCCAGAAATGCATGATACCTATTAAGATGCATTAGGGAAGGTAACACATTCCTTTCTGCATGTTCATCACTTCAGAGAATTTATATTTAATTAATTGTCTATTACTCTCTATCTGGATTAGTATCTCTTACCCCACAGAAAACCAATTAAAATGGATTCATTGGGACAGAAAACTTCAGTTTTGAAGAACTCCTGAGCCTGGTTTACATCCACCATTATATGTTTATGGATGCAAATGTGGCTTTGTGTTGTATCACTCACAGGCAGTGAGGAAACATTAAGGTGATGAGTATACAGTAGACCATGAAAATGGAGAACTGTTCAACTGAAACTAGGCAAGTATTATTGGTAATTATACAACATATTGCTTCTGACAGCTTGGTATGCTGCAGTCACCAGTGTTGGCAAAGCACTTATTCTGCCTGCTTGATAAACTGAAGAGCAATAATTGTGAATATATTATTGCTTTAAGGTACTGGATGGACTTTACAGCCTATTGTGTTTTATCCAGCTTGAAATTTATACTTGGCAAACTAAGTAGGAAGTATGGATTGCATACTCTCAGGTATAAAGTATGCAATATTAATTACATGGAAAGTGCTGGATAGTTATTTAAACCATATTCAATAATAATATATCTCTACTGAACAGCTCATATTCAGCAAGAGGACTAAAGAAAGTTCATATGAATGGAAAGAGGACCTTTAGGTCATATCCCATGTTAATTTGCTCCACTGCAATATCTGCTAAGTTAACAGTGTTGTATAACAGTAATGAAAACCAGAATTTGTTTTAGGAATTTAGAACTTTGCGGTTAGCATGTATGCGTGTTTTCAATTTATGACTGATAATCACTTAAAACCAGTAGAAGCAGTGTATTTCAGCACAGCTTAAAACCACATTTACTGTATTTTACGATTTCTGTAAAGAATTTATGAAGTGCATGTAAGTTTTGCTTCCCTCTTCATGAAGATATTTGCCAGTAGTACAATGGAGACTGTGTTTGCCTTCAAGGAGGAAAAAAGCGAGGCTACATTTGTAAAAAGTGTATTTAGATTGTCAACCTAATGATGACTTTTTTTTTAAGTGTAAAAATGAAAAGTTTTATGCAAGCTTATAAAAACACTGGCTAAATACCCTATCATGCTACCATACATAATGAGAGAGAGATTTTTAAGTTTAAGGATGGGATAAGCATTACAACTCATACTGAGTCATGGATTACTATTGTAATTTTGAATGGCCAGTATTGATAAGGAATTAATTGGCTTGCAGTACTACATCTAGTGAAATAGTATCCAAAGACCACATGCAGGCCTCATTTGTAACTAATAGTCTACTCTTATACTTCTATTATAGACTAATAGTCTACTAATGGAACTGAAGATACAGTTCACAACACAAATCATTTCTAGTGTATGGTGAAAAATATCCTAGGAAACCTAAGTATGGCTTAAATATGCATAATTTTGCATATAATGCTTTTCAGCTATACCTAGCTGCACTTTGACCCAGTGTAATTACTTGGTTAACTGTTTGCAGGTATTGAAAAGCAGCAAAGGATTTAACATAAATGTTTCACCTCTGTCACTGGCTTAAGCTTTGCTGATATTTCTTTGGCTGTAGCTAAAAGGCACTTCTGAAGTGATTGTGTCTGACAAAGGGAAAACCCCTTTGGGTTGCTACAATAATACCCTTGCTGCATTATCTGCCAAGTGTCTGTGTCTTTCCACTGCAGTAAGCATCACACCAAGACCTCACCACCATATATTTCTTAGGATGAAGAGGGAAGAGGGTCTGAATTCTTCTGAGGTCAGGGGCTGGCTATGACTGTGCCTGGAACATGGTATGTGTCTGCTGAATAAGGCATCCTTTCCCTGGACAAGGGTTGGGGCAACACTGCTCATAATTTTGTTGAGACAGCTTTCTAGCTTAATTTTCAAATATCGTATTGGTAACTACGCTGTCAGAACCCCACTTCCCTACGAAACAGTTTCAGTAGCCAAGAATGGAGACCTCCCAGTGGGAAGGTCTTGTTCAAAGACTTTATGAGCTTTTTTCTGCCAGGCAATATGAACCTGGGAAAGCATCCGTTTAAACATTTGGACACTCCACTGAAGGGAATCACAGCATCACGATCAAATTTCAGCCTTAAACCGAGCTCTGGCACTTTAAGGCGGGCTCAGCAGTCACCCAGGGTGAAAACAGGAGGTACAAGGACTGGTGCAGGCTGGCTGCTTCATGGGGTGGAAGCAGAGCCTGCCGAAGCTCTGCCCGGACCTCGCTTCATGCTCGGAGTTCCCGGGGGCGAAGGCTTCTTGGAGTAGGACTGGCACCCTCTGCCGGGGCCGTCGTGGAAAGAGCCGGGGGAGGAGCCACCATCCCGCTTCAGCATCCGGTGAGAGTGGGGAGGGGATGCCCAGGGATGAGGAGGAGGGGAGAGCCCTCTCCGTATCCCTACGTGCCTGCTCCGGAGCTGCCGCCTGCAGCGCCCGGGGAAGGCCGTGTCTTCGCCAGGGCCCGCCCGGCGGGCGGCGGCTGCCCGCGCCGTGCGCCGCTACTTACGCTGATCTTGGTGCCGTCGCTGTCCAAGTCCCGCTCCGGCAGGAGCTCCACCTGCAGGGAGAGCAGCGCGCCGTCGGTGGCCAGCCCTCAGCCAAGGGACCACGCGGTCCCGCGCCCCACGCCCCTCCACGGAGAGCTGGGAGCGGTGGGCGGGCCGCGTGTGCCCCCTGCGGGCTGCGCTGGGGAGAACCGCGAGCAGCTGGGCAACCCCGGGAGCGACAAGGGGGACCCTGCCCTAAGAACGGACCCGCCTCGCACCCGGCTTCCGTGGGTGGCTTGAGCGCAGAAACCCGGGCAGAAGGGGAAGGGAGGAGCTGCCCTGGAGGGCTATGTAAGTGCACATGGTCCCCTTTGCCCGCTCGGAAGGCTGAAATTGTGCTGTTGTATGGTTTTTATTTTTATCTTCTTTGGGGCATTGGTTCCCCCCCTCCGCTCCCAAGTGTGTGCCTTCCTGTGGCAGCTGCATGCAGAGTTAGGGCTGCCAATTTGGCTGCACCAGCTGTAAATTGGAGGGCACGTGTAAGATCTTGCCATTTGGGAGATGAAAAAAATCCCACAAGGAGCAGTCTCTGAACAGCTGCTTTCCAAAGGGAAATGAAACAGAGAAAAAATAAAACAATTAGACTTTGGAAATCCGTTAGGTTTTGTGAACATCCCTAGCTACATCCCGAGAGTGACAGGCACCAAAGGCACTGTCCCTTGAGGGGGGTATTTTTCTCTGCAGGTTTTTGTGCTGCTAGTTCATGGTCAAAATTAAGTCCCTGGGGAGATCCAGAACTTCCCTCTGCTTCCTCCTTCTCTCTCCACTCGTTCTCTCCCTGGGTGATTTGGGAATCCCACAGCAAAAGATCAGTACCTGAGTGCCTGTCACCTCAGCTCCAGTCTCTTGGTCCTCAGCCGCCCGCAGAAACCACCACTGAATTTCAAGGTACACTGAAGCGGAGCCACTTTGGAAAGCACAAGACATCTCCACATTCTGCCCTTCAGTGGCAGTGACATTTCGGGGAAACTCAGTGAATTTTGCTGCAAAACAAATGCATGACATGTTGGGATCTCCTGATACTTCTCATTGTTTATTCTCTTCTTTTTGTGTTGCTTTTTTTCTCCTCTTTTTTTTTTTTTTTTCCTTTTGCATTTCAAAGTGATTTATCTCTTTTCTCATTGCCCCTCTTTTCTGATTTTCCAGTTTCTCCATACATTGTTCATTCCTCTCCCCCCCCCCCGCCCAGATTTTCTCTCATACACAGCTTTGCCTTTCCTCCCTTATGCACAAATCTGCCTTCTTTACAGTCTAAACTCAGCTTGTGGGAAATGCTGTGGACCGCCCTGGTTGCTCCCATAGGCTAGCAAAGTTTCATATAATTAAGTCCAAATACCCTTGGGCAGAATTCAGTATTTCACTGGACTCACTGAGGGATTTTGTGCAAGACCAATTTGGGAGAGGAAAAAGGAGATCAGATTGATTTATTGTATTTTGGAGAGCTGAGCTGGAGACATATAAATTGTTAAGCCTTCCACAGCCTGCTGGCGCAGTTTATGGAATGGGCACTCTTCGGAGGCACAGGTCACAGACACTCATCAAAATGCCCATTTCAAAGGCTTTACCTGAGTTAGTTACTCTTTCTGAGAACCTCTGTCTACATAATCAGTCCAAGGGGAAATACATCTTGTGTTTCTCAGCCCTGGTAGACACTTCCTAGGGCTAACCTTCACCTTTGTATCCCAATTCTTTGACAAACAGAATCTACCCATTTCAGTGTAGCACTGCTAGGTTTAAACACTAATCCTGAGGGACACAGTTCAGAGCACCAGTCTCATCCTTTCCTATAATACCCTTTAAAAATGTGCAGCATAATGAAACATGATATTCAAGAGAGGGGGGATACAGACAAACAACACAATAAATAAAACCTGTGTTTCAAGAAGAGAAAAATTTGGAAAGACCTTGCAGTGTTGCTTTCTGTTATGCATCATTACAGACTAACTAGAATGTATTATGATAGGAATGAAATACTGCTTATTGTCTCCTCCCCTCTTTCTTGTTCTTTATCTAGTCTTCTTAGCTAACCTGAAACTGGTGGGATAATTTAGTAGCCTGTGTTACTTATTTTTCCTTTTAGATTTGTGCTTGGCAACAGATACTTAGCAAAGCTATTAGCTTTGTGGTTTACGGTGTCCCTTTTTCTGCCCACCTCCCTCACCCCTCGGAACTGCTGCCAACCCAGTCAGCCGTTGCTGGACACCGAATTAAACTGAGAACTCTGCATTTTGTATATTCGGGGCTTATAAGTTTGCTTGGTTGGGGTTGTTTTCGCTAGTTTGTCCGTTCCCTCCCTTCCTGGTCAGTGCGTACGAGAGATGTGGGGTCGCGGAGGGGGATGCTGCCGCCGAGGGCAGCCGCTGGAGCTGCCGGCAGTTAACGGCGGGCGCTGGGGTCTCCCCCGCGCGATCTGTCCATGGTGCTGACAGCGTCGCAGCAGCCTCCAGGTCCCGAACAACCGGCTCCTGCAGCGCAGGGGCTGCTTGAAATGCAAAGCGAGCATTTAGGCGAGGAGAGAGGGAGGAAGGAGACAGGGGTGGGGGGGTGAGCGCTTTAAAGAAGTGAATTTTGTCTTTTCCTCCCCTTTTTTTCTCCCCCCCCTTCTTTTTTTTTTTTTTTTTTTTTTTTTTTGCAAGTGGGGGAAATACAGATAGTCACAGACTCGAAATGAAGATCTGACTCTGAGGATTGCAGGATGATAGGAGAGGAAAGGGGAGGCAGCACTAAAGGAGGATCAATGTTTTAAGAGAGAGAGTATATTTACCCACATTGTACTTGGTTTGAATGCAATAATTATGCAAGCACAGGTAGGTATTTATTGAATGCATACATGCACAGACATGCACTACCCAAAAAAATGTATGTCCATTCACCAACAGCCCTTTACTCTTCTACGAGGTGCTTCTTATTTCCCTCTTTGCAATCAAGTAACAGAAGCCTGTTTTATTCCTACTTTGGGGAAACTTCTCACTTCTCTTCCTTTTTAAAGACAATTTTTAACCTAAGTGTAAACCTGGTGCTTGGTGTCTTCATCTCCTATCCACTGTGTGGTTTTTTTCTCCTCCTTTTAGTATCTTTTTCCTCTTACCCTCCTCCCCCTAATCCTGTTCTCAATCTGTTTTAGCATTGAAAAACATAAACATGGATTTGACAGTAAGTAATCTTACCTTGGGTAGAAAGTCCTTGTTGAATATACATAACTGAAAAGAAAATGAATCCAACATAAGCTAGAAAGATCCCCATCATTCCAAGACGAAGAAGAAGTCACATCAGGGTAATCAAAACCAAAGGTGCCCTCAAAAAAGGAAGAATTGATATATGAGTGTGTGTATGTATCTCTAAATATGTGAACAGAGAGATGTTATGAAAAAGCTCTGTATTGTAGCCCTAGCTGCGACACTAGCAGCATTCTGCTACTCAGTGGAGTCTTTTTCTTTGGGAAGAGGGAGTATTGCAATACAGTGTGGTTCAGATGAGCTGTCTCAGGCGCTGTGCTGCTTGAAGTCCAGATTCAGCCTAAAAAAAAAAAAAAAAAAAAAAAAAAACACAAAGCAAACAAACCGTTTAAAAGTGAGTACAGCTGCCTTCTGTGCCTTTTTTCAGCTACCTGGCAGCTTCGGCCAACGTCAGCTCTCGCTGCTCAGGATGGCGTGATGACTGCCCTCCCTACACACTGATACAGCTCGGGAAGAGGGGAGTGGGGGAGAGGGGGGGGAGGGAGGAAGAGAGAGAAGTCTACTGTGCTTGTACTGCTTCAACTTTTCCCTCTAATGGCTGCGATAATGCCTTTAACCCTTCCCTCTCTCTGTTCCCTGCACCTCTCTACCTGCTCTGACTTCTACTGGCTCCGATGCTGGGGTAAACCTGTTTGTTTTTTTTTTTTTTTTTTACTTTTTTCATAGTGCACAGCTTGTGATTGCAGAAAGAGCGGGGAGCCTTTCTTGCACTGATGCAATCTTTGGTCTTATATTCGAAAACATTCAGTGTCTAGGAGGGCAATGCAGTGGTTTGATTTTTTTGGTGAGTTAGGCTGTTCCTGTTTTCTCCTTTTTCTCTCCCTCTTGCAGGGTCTGTGAGAGGAAAATAGTTACTCAATAATCCTATTGCTCTCACTATTGCCTACTCCAAATAACTATGCTTCTAGCATCTTACATTAAAATGTTAATTCTGTCTGCAAAGGCAGGTATAGGAGATGATACTTAGAATATGTTTAAGATACATGCACTTATATAGATATCTTTGGAAAAAATACTTAGCTAGACAAAAATGGATGTTGATATCCTACATATTACTCACAGTAATATATACATATATATTTATGTACACCAGAGTAGTTATTTGAAGCATACTAAAGAATGCTTCCTCCTGCAGTGAATGCTTCCTTCTCTCTTCCTTGTTTTCTTCCTTCATATGTATTAATAATGTTTAGACAAGAGACTAACCTTGACTGTATTAAGTGTTCAAAGAACCCTGAAAAAACATCTGCACTGAGGTAAGTTCTCTGACTAAAATTATTGTGCTGCTTGTAGTAAGAAGCCATCTAGAAAGTGCTTGTTGCACTAAGCAAGCACCAAATACCTTCACAAAGCTGAGACAAAGGCTTAATAGAACCTGAAAGGAGCACTTGATAATCAGTTATACTGCCAAATAGCTAAACTTAACTGCTAATCACAGACTAAAACAACATTTACAACTTACCAAATAAAATAGAATTTTATCTTCATGGACAATATGTTTTTCAGTTAGACGAATAGCTGGACAGGTTCTGTCATGCTTGGCAATGAGAGTGCAGCAGTTCCACAATGGCACAAGATGCAACTTTCACCTTACTTACTGCACCATTCAAATTACTACATGCACACAAGACATTTGAAATATGTGCAGAGATGCTTTTCTCAGAACTAATGTCATCTGACTGAAGAACAATCCTTTTGTCTACATTTTAGCATTTATTTGTTTTATAATTGTATGAGTTCCCATCTTTCTTTGTGAAAATAAGGGAAGCATTTTTCCATGGTAATGGCCTATTCCATTGATGTCATATCTCAAGCATAGCTATAATTCTGCATGAAAAATTAGTGCAATAAATAAAAAATAATTTAAATTATTAAAATTATCCCCCAAATAGGAAAATAATTGCCTGCCTGAAAGATTTTCTATTACTACAGAGTTTTAATTACTTTAAAGGAGGTCATGATGGATACATTCAAAACCAAAGAAAAGCTATGAAACAAAAGTGCAAATCTTTAAAGGTGGTGGACCTAAATTATCTGAAGTAACCAAAGACTGTGATTCAGTGATTAGATACACCCTATGGTGGTCTTTACAGGTTCAGCTGGTGAATGTTTCAATAATTTCTATAAAAGAAATCAGATCCTTTTCAGATGGGCAGCCAAAATCCTAAGTCACTCCTGAAAATGAAGGCTGATTATAGGATTCACTTCAAACCCATGTACGTCATCAGTAATCAGCTGAAATTACAAATTAGAGACATATTATCAGCAGGCAAGTTAAATGTAAATTAGATAGGAGGAAAAAGGATCTAAGCAGCATCACCTGGTTTAGAAGACAAGCAGAAAACAAAAATAGATCACTTTTTTCTGACTATTCCAATTAAAAGTACTTGATAGGTAAGTTAATTTTATCAATTTATAATTTAGAAACAATAATAATTTTCCCAAATACCTTGTAGTCAAATGAACTATTGAAATCTTAAATTACTATCACAGGGAGGCACAAAATGTACATGGTTATTAAAGCATGAGAACAGAGGATGCATTAGGAAATTTATTTAATTGAAAGAATCTTAAAACTTGGTTGCATGTTTATTGTTTTAACTTTATTCATGTGCTGCAAGAAGCCATCTGATTCTGTTAAATACTGCAAAAAGAAAGCAGATAATCCCCCTCCTGCTATGAATATTATTCACCCTGATGGATGTGGCTTCTCCACAATCAACCATGTTGTATGAATGTGGTCAGTGAATGTGTCTAGTTATTGTTTGAAATCTCTGCATTTTGTGCT
This sequence comes from Forpus xanthops, assembly GCA_032466535.1. Lineage (NCBI taxonomy): Eukaryota > Metazoa > Chordata > Aves > Psittaciformes > Psittacidae > Forpus > Forpus xanthops. The sequence goes on along the minus strand of JASSUY010051054.1, from coordinate 16,760 downwards.
GTAGATAGAGTTTTCATGTAGTCTAACTTGACAAGTATCAGTTGTGCTTTACAGCATTAATTTTATGGTTTATATGAGGTTTTTACTGCTTCTTTTCCCCTTTTCAGTGATTCTAAAAGATGAGTCATCACTGGGTAATCTCCTAGGTCATAGCCAGAACATTCATGCAGAGGAGAATGTCTTTTCAAACATACCAGAGAAATATCATAATGGAAGACCTGTTTATGCTGTCTTGGAGCTGAACCGTGTTGTTCATCCTATGTCTTATTACAAATTCAGTGCATGTTCCAGATCAAGTGCTCTTTCAAAACCATAACTGGCAGTACATGTTATTAGCCTGCCCAGTTTAGAGACCCCAGATCTATGCATATGTTTTAACTGTTAAGGTAAAAACTGATTCTGCAAGCTCAGTAAAGGTTAGAAATGAAAACTCTTATGCTGTCAGTCATCAATAAAGTTGGAGTGCTTTGGACCTATGAAGACATAGACCAGTATGGGCTGCCTTTTCTGAAGAGAGCTAGTAAGCTGATGGGATTGTTCAGTCTGGAGAACAGAAGGCTCAGGAAGGACCTTACTACTCTCTAAAACCACCTGAAAGGAGGTTGTAGTGAGGAAGGGGTTGATCTCTTCTTCAAAGTAAGAAGCAATAGAACAAGTGGTAATAGCCTCATGCTGCACCAAGAGAGGTTTAGATTGGATACTGGGAACAATCTCTTCAGAGAGGGTAACCGGTTATTGGAACAGGCTGTCCAGAGAAGTAGTGGAATCATCATCCCTAGAAATGTTCAGAAACCATGTAGATGAGGCCCTTAGTGACATGATTTAGTGGTGGTCTTGGCCATTCTGGGGTAATAGTTGGACTTGATGATCTTGAAAGTCTTTCCCAACCTAATTTATTCTATGATACTATGACTTACCTCTCTGAATAAGACCATGGTTGACTGTTGCTACCCAACAAGTTCAGTTAAAAATGAAAAACCAAAAATTGTTACTTTTTATATTTTTTGGTAATATTTTGTTTGATTTTTTTTGTACATTTTCAGGGTTTTTTTTTCATTGTTACTGTTATTTCAAAGATTTATTTATTATTTTCAAGAGAAATTTTGCATTTTTTGATGCATAAAAGTTAAAAAAGCAACTTGGTTTTCTTTACCGAGAACCACTGTTTAACTTTGTTAATCCAAACATTCATATGCACCTCTTCCAACTTATTAGTGTTGCCTTTTTGCAACAATATCACTGTAGCGTTGCTATAAGCAATTGAAATATATAGGAAGTCTATGAACAAGCTTGATTTGTAATGGGGGAAAAAATCCAACTAACAAACCAAAAAACCAACCCATCACTTTTCACTGTTTCTGTGCTTGCAAGTTTATTAGACTTAGTAAAAGCATAACCCAAGAGTAATTATTTTGGTAATAATTCTGGAAAAAAAAAAAAAAGCCCAAACTTGTGGAGGGTCAACTTTCAAACCTGAGAGTATCTGTGGGACTTCTTACACAATTACATATTTATTCAGTCTAAGGAAATAGCACATGCACAGAATAATCAATATCCAGACCACTGAGAGCCTTGGCTATGCTCAGAGAATTTATAATCTTTGAAAAACAGAGAAAAGCTAAACAAATGTATGTTTTGAGTACTTTGAGATGAAAACTCCTCATATCTCTATCAAAGGAGTTGATTCTGCCCCTCTACTCTGCTCACACAAGACCTCACTTGGAGCACTGTGTACAGTTCTGGGTCCTCAACACAAAAAAGACATGGAACTGTTGGAACAAGTCCAGAGAAGGGCCACAAGGATGATTAGAGGACTGGAGCACCTCCTCTATGAAGACAGGCCAAGAAAATTGGGGCTGCTCAGCCTGGAGAAGAGAAGGCTGTGTGGAGACCTCATAGCAACCTTCCAGTATCTGAAGGGGGCCTACAGGGGTGCTGGAAAGGGACTCTTCATGAGGGACTGTGGTGATGGGACATGGGGTGACAGGTTCAAGCTTAGACAGGGGAAGTTTAGACTGGGTATAAGGAAGGAGTTCTTTTCTGTGAGGATGATGAGACACTGGAATGGGTTCCTCAGGGAAAGTTTGAATGCTCCATTGCTGGCATTGTTCAAGGCCAGGCTGGACAGAGCCATGGGTAGCATGGTTTAGTGGGAGGTGCACCTACCCATGGCAGGGGGGTTGGGACTGGATGATCTTCAGGTCCTTTCCAACCTTAACAATTCTATGATTCTACATAACCAGGGACTCCCAGAAATGGTAATGCAACTGATACTTATTTCACAATGAAAGTAACACAATAGCCTTATAGCTTTAATCATGACATAGAAGGAAGGCATGACCTTTTAAAACTAGTAGTATTTGGGACACTGCCAGTCTGAAGAATACTTGCCAAATGATGCCTTTTGTTACTTAGGTGGAATTGCTTGTTCTGATTACTGTTCTGCATATACACAATCTATACACTCCGTGGTCATAGTTTGTAAATGCGTAATTTTGAGAAAATAAGCACTTGGGATGTGATGTTTCTATGTGACAGATGTCTTATAGAGTTTGAGATGGTGATTAGGTTCATGGTTTTTTTGCCACTTTTATTCACACATATACCAACTACCTATGAAACCAGAAAGAGGAGGGGATTATAAGGTTAGAAATAAGTATTGTTTTACCTTTAAGATCTTTTATTTGGCATAGCCTCACATTTTGACTCTTCAGATCAAGGACATTTATTTTACAGAGTTGTCAAATATGTTGGCAAATGTATGTTATAGCATTTGTGTTTGGTCACTGTACCTTTGCACTTGTGAAAATTCCTGCATATCTGGCCAGATTCAAAGATCTGAAAAAATATGGGTTGCATGTGCTCAGTAACTGCTCATAACCCTCAGAAGCTTGTGTTCACTCATCGTGCCTAAATTCCTCATAGCCTTGAATGCTGACTAAGTGCATATATGGCATTTCACAGAGTGAACAGACCTGCAAAGGCACTAGATGCACAAAACCCCCTGCAACTAGCATCTGGAGAAAAAAGAAAATGGCAAGATTTGACAAGAAGCTGAAGCACCAATGAAGGGTTGAAAGCTGGAAAATGTAATAATTAAGTTTGTCCATTTTCTCAATTAATTTTTTCATCTGCATATAGCTATGAGCAAGCTCCACTTCAGGTGAACTCCTGTTTTTCTTTAACCTCAGCTCATAGTTGACTCAGTGGACAAAATTGTTGGAACTGCTTCCTGCTCAAGCCCAGGAAGTAAAGGATGCCATTATATGTAGTACTTCTGCCTTATTTCTTGTAATTATTGGAAGAGAAAGGATACCTTCCCCTCAAGGCAGCTAGGATCTGGCTTGGAAAAGTAGAGTCTGTTTCTGACTGCCGTTGTTCCTGGGTGATGCTACACAGTCCCTTGCATCACATGTTTCACAGATGGTCAGTAGCAGTCTGCTTCTTATTTCTGAATGCCCACCTCAAGATCCTGAGGGCTGAAATGATGAAGCACTGAGCAGTCACAGCTGCAATTTAAGTGAATGGGTGCTGTGCTTGAAGGTGCAAATTACTGCAAAACATGATAAAGCCCCATGACCTGGGTCCTGGGTAGCTCAGCACTGACTTGCCTGTGTGACTCTGCTGTCTGTCTGTAAAGTGGGACATATTATCCTGTCACTTCAGAGAGGTTTTGTTAAGATAAACTAACTTTCATGAAGCTCACAGGGCTTTGTGTGTTGAACACCATAGGGAAGCCTATAAGGAAATGAATAATCCTGTCTCCAGTTCACGGTTTGAGTGGTGTGCATGCGTGGAGTCCCAGGGACACACACTGAACAATGAAAATAAGAAAAACATCAAAGACTTATTCATTACTTGAACTTCATTCTTCCCATACCCTGAATAAGGTGAGGGGAGGCTTTAGAAAAAATGCCTGCATCATGATGTAAAGACAACATGATGTTGCATATGAAGAGAGGCAAGGTTAATTCTTGCTTTCCAGTCTCTTGCGTACATGATTCTGCAACTTTAAAAATGCTTTTTCAGTACAGCTTTTTACCTATAATGCATTTTGTGCATTTATGTACAGTGCATAATGACATATAGCATTTTATAGTGCTCTCTCTCTCTCTACCATTGTCTCTCTCTACCATTAGGTATCTGGGAGAAAACCTCTCCCTTAACAACCTTAAAATGGGACTTTGGGCATCAATCCAAATGCTTTTTCCTGGTTTTCTCTTTGTTTCTATTAGAGGAAAAATCAGGGGCAAAAAGCAAATAAAGCAAAAAAAAATCCCTTTTAAGTGCAGTCTGTACCCTGGTTTTATAGAAAACGTGAAGCTCAACATCTTATGCAGAAAGCCTAGATGCTGCATTACTCTTCTTGCAAAATTCTTCCTCTATTTTTCTTTTTTTCTGTGCTTTTTATTTTTCTCCCACATTGGCTAATATCCAGAATAATGTAGAAGTATCTTTATAGTATGATAAATTCGTATTTCTGGCTTAAGTAAGCTTTTGAAAATTTGAGTTCCTAAATTGCTTAGGATTACATAATCAGAGCTTATCAATAAGGCAAACAGAAAAATAAGATGCAGAAATTCTATTGTAGGATTTTATACTGCCTGTACTATGGATATTTGGCTGTAGCTCTTCTAAACTCATGCTTCTCAGAAACTTCAGTTTGATTTCCAGGTTTGTTTTTTTTTTTTTTTTTTTTAATATTTACATTTCTTTGTGTGTTGGTCCCAAAACCAGTAATAGTTGAGGGAGGTTCATGGAAGAAACACACACTGGAGGGCAGCCAGTGGCTAGGCTGTTTTGTCCATGATATTTAGTGAAGCTTTAGTAAGGGGTGTGCTCACTAGATTTAGAAGAATGGGCAGGACTGGAGACAGCTACCTGACTGATCAGATAAAGGACTTAATTCTTTTCTTTGAATCATGCTAAAGCAAATCACACTCTGCCTGCAAAAGAATTCCTTTTTTTTTTTTCTTTCTTTTCTTAATTCATTTTTTATTTTTTTTTTTTTTTTTTTTTTTTGTGTAGACAACCCCAAAATGTACTTAATTCTTTAAGATCTGTCAGTTTGATGAAGAAAAAAAAAAAAGCATTATCATAGCACCCCAAAAGCATGTTTAATTTTCTTAGTGAAATAACAAAGGAACACTTCATGAAGAATTTATCTTTTTCACTTCTTTAGTTTCTTTTCTTTTTCTCTGCCTTCACTGGCTTGGGCATGTTTGGTGCAATTGCACACTGAAATAGCAGCAAAGAAAGAAGAAGTGGTGTAATGTGCTACATTGATTTTTTTTTTAGTTTGAAGTTTTACAATGAATCATGAAGGTACAGAGTACCCATAGGGAAAACCTGTTTTCTTCCAACACAAGTTCCTTATTTAGCACTTCTTTTTGTTTGTTTGTTTTTTTTTTGTTGTTGTTGTTTTGTTTTGTTTTGTTTCTCTTTGTGTGGCATGGTAGGTGTTACCTGTTTAATTGGTTTTGAAACAAAAGCTACTTATTCAAATAAGTCTTTATGAGCAACATTGTGATCATTTTTGTTAGCTCGTAAGTTCTAGTTGTCAGTTAAGCCTTATGGATATGCACAAGTTGTACAAGTTTAACCGTCTTATAGGCTTATGAATTTCTTCTACCATAGCAGTTGCATTTCAGAAAAATTCCAGTCCATATCAAAACACAATTACTCTCTAATAAGTTTTTTATGGATTTTTAGGTTTTTTTTTTTTTAATCTATGCTATGCCTAGCCCTCTTGTGGACAGCTCTTTAGGGAAAGAGACAGTGAGGAGCAGCTAAGGATAGAAACAGTTTGCAATTTTCCCCAGCAAGCTGGGTAACTGGAAACTGACAGTGCAACGTGCAGACAAGACACACTATGGAAAGCACCATTTGATCATTGCCTGTCTGTGGTCAGTTAGGACAAGATCATTGGACGCTGATGATTATTCATCCAGCAAAACTCGAGGCACTTATAAAATTTTTATCTGCAGAATTCAGATCCTTTCAGCTACTATTCAAAGGACTTCATGCTTTTTTTAAAAAATCATCCTCATTTAAAAAAAAAACAACAAACAAAAAAAAAAATCAGTCACAAAACCACAAAGTGAAATACACCTAATTTTAAAAGGGAGAGCTCTCTGATTTCATAAAACTGTAATCTTTCATTATGATGATTATGATAGGAAATGTAAGAATTTTGAAATAGAAGGGGTTGCCTGTGTCAACACTGGATATTACATATCCCCTTGAAGTAAGACAGTGACAATGTAAAATGCCTACTGTAATGCCCTTTCAACACATTGGAAAGCTTCATAGAAGAGACACTGAAAAGCATTGAAATAGCTTCAGCTACCTGCATACAAAAGTTTTTGGTTTTCAGTATTAAATCCACTTTCCTACTTTTAACTACAGGTGTTTCTTTGGTTCTAATTGTTATGTAGTTCAGTGAAACAGCTACCATAGCATTTTCAGCCTGTAAAAAGACTTGTTGTCTTGGGATAGAAAAGGCAAGATTGTCAGCATTTCTCTTTGGGCATTTTACTGTATTTACTTGTATATGAAACAGTAGTTTTCAAACAAATAGTCTCAATAACTGTGAGGATATCTTCACAATTCAGGACCAAGCAGTCAAGGGGGACTGGAAGCTTCTGAGATGACTGCAAACTGGGAAAGTTTTAATTACAATTGTAGCTGACAAACAGAAGCTCATCAGAGCCTAGTTTTCATCTGAGCTTTGTTAGAAAGTATACATCTTTGAAATACCTGAGAAACAATCTGATTTTGCTTTTTCCGCAGCTTTTTTTTGCATTTTATTGCCTTCCTTATCCAGTGAATCAATAAGAATAAGTTCCACTGTTTTACCACACAGATATGCTCTGTAAAGAAAATTATATCCTTGGAATGAAAGGTGAGTAAAGATGACATAATTTGCCCCATAGTACCCACCATGGTACAATAAATCTGTCATACTAGGTAACATTCATGGAACAGCAGTTCACAACCCAGAGGAAAGTTCATTTTTTAGTAATTATTTATCAGACACTCACTTTCTGCAATATTCAAAATGAGATTTAAAACAAAAAAAACCCTGTAATTTTAATTGTTTGAGCCTACTAAGGGACATGGTTTAGTGGTGGCCTTGGCAGTATTAGGTTAACAGTTGGACTCAATGACCTTGAAGGTCTTTTCCAATGTAAAAGATTCTATGATTCTGTGATTCTACTTTAAAGGCACATATTTATTTAACAAGTAAATACACTTCTGATAGGCTAAGTATTACTCATCTTCTGTACAGGAAAAGCCTTAAGGACTATTCATGATTCTGCATTTTGAAAACACAATTAATAATTAGAAGCTTAAAGACAGAAGTGGCTCCATGTTGAAGTGTCAATATGCCTGTGATTGAATGTTAGGATTTGTTGATTGGAAATGATTGATAAGTTGCTTTGTTGTTCAAGATGATTTACCAGCAAGGCTCAATTTGAGCATTTATTATTTTTTTTTTTATTTGATAAGGGGTTTTGAGGTCTTGTTTTTTTTTGTTTTTTTTTTTGTTTTTTTTTTTTTTTTCAGGACTATAATTTGGAATGTTGATATGCAAAATAAACCATGAAATAAAGCAAAGTCAAATTTTATTGGGCCAAACTATTAAAACAGTTTCCTGTCTTGTATATTCACATTTTCAATTTAATACAAAGCTAATTTTAATCAGTGTGAGTTTTTTGTTCAACTTAAGTAGCCTATGATTCATAGTTTCTGTGTCTGATAAAGGACAGCATTGACCAAACAAAAAAACCCATCTCTCTTGGACATTACCTCTGTGCTTCTCAGAATTGAACTCTTATAAATTTTTCACAGAAAAAAAAACTCATAAAAATAGCATTTCTGGGTTGGTTAGTCAGTATACCAACATTTGACACTCGTAAGATCAGGAGGTCTCATGTTTTTGGACTATTGCCAAAAAACTTTCAGGATGTATTAGGGCTTGATCAAAACTCTGATCCAATTAAACTGGAACAAACTTTTCAGTATCTTTTTAGTCACTGTCTGCTTTTCTTCATTTATTCTTAAGCATTCCTGTTATTTTGTGTTAACACAGTGTTAGATATCTAAGAAATGCCATTCATAGATAAGTAGCTTTTCTAATGCTTCTTTCCTGACCTCGATTACTAGCTTGTCATCTTGACAGGGTAAGAAAAAAATGACCTGAAATAAAACATTTCAATCTCTGTAGTGTATTTTGCTTTTCTGTTCTTTTCATTCTTCTCTTTCACTAACTTTTTTTTTTTGTTTTAATTTTATTCTTAATAATTCTGACACAGGAAATACAAAAAGCCACACACCAACCCTAACACTGCAGAGCAAGAATGAATATAAGTACATTCCCTTCTTTGAAACACTCGTAAAGGATATAATTCAGAAGCCAGGAGGGGTGACCTGTGAAAGGAGACTGAATTCAGACACAGCATGCTGTATAACCAAACAAGAGAGTGTTGCCTTTCATTGTTTAATATTCCTAGCAGTAAGGTGGTACCACTCAGGGTATTGAAACTAACACATAGTGGGGCATATAATTAAGTGAAGCCTGAAGAATAATCATGCAAGTACAGCTCAGTATAATGAGGAATGAGATTTAGGTTTTGTTATTATCATATTTTGACATTATGTACAAAATTGAAATGTGAGACTAATGTGTCTGTTGTAAGGAACCTGCATATACAGGCATTTTGAAGAAAAAAAGACTATTTTTATCATCTGTGAATTAGTATAATTCCATATTTTATTTAAGTAAAATAAAGTTTCATTTATTAAAGGCTTGATACAAATTCAGAAAAAATGTGAGAATTTCCATTGATCTAAATGGAAACTGGCTTCATCCCTCAGTTGAAATATTTATATTTTAATCTGTAGTTAAACAAATAAAATGTCATAATTACTCTGAAATCTGCAGTGCATACCAGTTAAATCCAAGTTTCTGAGCTGTTCAGAAGAAGATACTGTAAACTGAGGATTTCAGCATGAGCCTGTTTATGAGGGACAGCTCCAGGTTTACCACAAGAGCAGCTTTTTGCTGCCACTGCAGAAGTTTACAAGAATGTTTAATTAATAAAACACTTGGAAGAGTGAAAAGATATCTGTCCAAAATAAGTCTCTAATTTTGGGACTTAGCTTGAGTGGTAGTGTGTTTTTCTATGACATACTGTGGCATATTTTAAAAAGGGAACCAGAAGGTATTTGAACTTCATTCTTGTTTCTGCCACTGCACTATAGGTACAGGGGTTATGAAAGCGACATCTCTAAGCCATGTTTTGCTGGCGCCAGTTGGATCTTTAACACTGCTTCACAGTAGGAGAGCAAACTTGCTGACTGTGCTAAAGGTGTCTACTGCTATTATTAGGTTCCCTAGATTATCCCAGGTGTTGACACTGGGTTGGCAGACGCACAACAGAACCTGGAATGATTCTACACCTGTTTGAGAGAGCAACTAGAGACAGGTTCGAGTATTCTAAGGTGCCATTTAGGCATCAGGTGTCTGTGCTTAGGCAACCAATCCCCCTCATAAGGTTTCCATAGTTTCCTCTATTCTTCCATAAGATAAGAGTCCAAGAGAAAGACATTGACATTTATCTATACTCAGAATCACTTAATCACCTAATGGGATAAAAAAATCATGACATGGAAGAAATATATAGTAGTCTATGAAAAATCAAAGGAACTCATGATGGAAAATGTTTTCTGAGAATGCTGTTGACTCTCTCCTTAAATCCATGACATTAAGCTTTAGCAGCAGAAGAAAGTTTTGGGAAAATGATTCTTCTGATACTCAGATCAAGGGATTCTGCTTTCTGTCTCTCAGATTAATATATATATATATATGGGAAATTTTGGTAAGGTTTTGGTAGAAACATTTATCACTTTAAACTGTAAAAGCTGTATTTTTTCATGCCAGGAGAGATGTCACATTATTAGCATTTGATTTTGAATTCAGGTGGTGTCTTTCACTTTGTATAGTCTGATTCTATAATTTTAGATCAGTATTCTCTAAATGGATAGAAAACTAATTATGTGTGAGAAAAAAAAAGCCTAGGACTTTGATTTTACATCTCTGTACAGGCTTCTTCAGTATTTCAAAAATCTGCATATGTAACTATTTTGTATTTAACAGTTCTCAGAGGTATCCACTAGAGGTAAATGTAGTTCAGTGGTGGCCGGTTTGTACTATCACAAGGTAATGCTAAGAAAACCTGGATTGGCACAGTTCATAAAGGAAAAAGAAATAAAATGTCTTTTCATCTAGGTATAGTGCACACCCATTTGATAGAGGATAACTTAAAATATCACTGAAAATTTCATTTATAGTTTTGCTTGGAAAACAAAAACAAGGATAAGGTGACAGAGCACAAAAACACTTAGATCTTTACAAGAAAATATTTGTGTCACTTACTGTAGAAAAGAAGTTAGTTGTCCTTCTGTTCATGTCTGACAACCTGACCAATAAACACTAGGAAGAAGCTACCTTGTAAGAATGACCCAATTTACATTGCCTGCCACATTTTTACAGCTGTAACAGAAGATGCCTGAAAGCTGCTTTTATCCCCACCCCCCCCCACCCAATAGCAAGTGAAAGTCTGCCTTCTCTTGAATCTGAACTAGGACAGTGAGTCATTCTAGTTCCTTATGCTGTAAAGTTGGAGGCATTGCAGAGGACACTGTTTTAAACTATAAAACCAAAGGGAGCGTTTCAGGTGTAATTCTCTCCAGTGCTGGTGTAAGTACTGTGATGGCTAATGCACAGAGCTTTTACACAAGTTGACCCCTGGGAGCATTTAGTAAATTGTAACAGACTGTGAAAGAACAAAGTAAAGAAAGATGGACTTCTTTTCTGATCACACTGATCTGATTCCTGCAGGTACATCTAATAGTGTTTAGGAGTTTAAAAGTTCCCTAGCAGCAGCAACAATTCTTGTACTTAATACCAGAGGATGATTCCATCTTTGGCTTAGAAAAGTGCAAATTGATGGTTGCAGAGCAACACTTTCCCCAGAAGCACACAGGAAGGATGCTGTGACAGAGAGCACAATGACTTTCACACCAGCCTACTGGGGCCTTCTCTGAACTAGTACAGACATCTCTGCCTGGCACCGTTCCAAGGCTCGCACTGGCTCCACCCATTAGTTGTGTGGCTGTCTCTATTCCAAAAAGTAGAACTAGACTCAATTAATAAAAGAGAACTGCCAAGCAACAAACAAAATAAAAAGCCACACTCCTCACTGGGGTGATATTTTCATGCACTGGTACATGAAGTATTGGGGAACACCAACATACACTATGAAATTCTTACTCTTTATGAGGTATCTAGGTGTTAAAATGCAGTTTTAAAAGCTTTTGACTAAAAGCTACAGTTCAGCCTGCTGTTTAAATTCCATTAGGCATGCATTTGGAGGACCTCAGCTCTGATCCTTGTTCTGGCATTGACTTTCTCTGCTTCGTTGGGAATGCTGCGCATAATTAGAAGCCTTTTACCCAAGTTTAAGTTAAGGATGATAACTCTTCCTAAAGAGCTCTGGAATTCACACATGAAAGCTGATATATTGGTCCTAAGTTAAACTTGCCAGTGACCACTTGCTGAAACTGCCCACTTGCTGTAACACAGCGCCATTACTTTGTGTGCCCAGTTCCTCTGAGGACAATGTAATACCAGGTCCCAACTGAGTTTTCTTGGCATGATACTGCCTTTCCTGGAAGTGCCATATATCAGAGAAACAATGTAAAAAGGCTGTAAGTCAAATCCTCAGCCCTATTAGCTTCAGTGAGTTGTTCTAGTTTGTATCTTGTAGAGTCTTAATGTTAAAAAACACAGAGACGGGTAATTAAAGGCATGATTTCAGAAATATTTTTAATAGGGCTTTTTCTCTTCCATACTTTGGAAGGATGATGAATAGGAAAATGTATTCCCCCCAAAAGCAAAACTAACCGTTTCAGATATTAAGCATGTCATGGTCTGGATACTTTGAATCTGGAGTGCAAGTGTGACTTTTTCTCCAGCTGCTCTTCCATACTTAATTATAAAAATATGTTAAGACTGCTCACAAAGCAAATTCTTTGAAAACATGGCTTTTAAACTTATTTTTAACTATTTATTCTTAGAGCAACAGGCAAGTAAGACATCTTAAAAGGTCAACGTCAGGAGCAAGCCCAGGCAGCAAATGTAGAGCATTGTCTTCTTGTTATTTCCTTTCTCCCTTCCTCCCTTCCTCCCTTCCCTCCTCCCTTCTCTCTCTGTCCCCTGTTCCACATCAAATAAAGGACTGAAAAAAAGGAAGAAAAATCTTACACAGCAACATTTGCATCCATGCCTTTAGTTAGTCACACTTTTCTAGCTTGATGTAGTATGCATTATTGAAGAATGTCCAGTTCTCTCAGGTAAATATGTGCCACTGAAATAAATAGCTCTCTGCTATACTTGTCTATACTCCTGAGCAGTGTTTATAACTATCTGCATGCAGCCCAGTTTTTATTATTCTTCCTTACTTTCATTTTTCAGGAAACACATTTTTAGCTAATGTTTCAGACATACAGGGGTAAACCACAATGAAGTAAAAAATAATACCAATTGTTGAACCAACATAGTAGCATTGTGACAGACCCATATTGAAATGTGGCTGCATGCTTCCAGCCATCTAAGTTCATGCTCACTCTAAGGATCTGTGTAGCAGCTGCTGCCATGAGATTTTGGCTGTCTAACCTCAGGTGTCCAGCTTAAAATACTTGGTTGATGTTGCATAAAAGTTACGGAGTTAATTAACCAGTATAAATTAATTTAGGAAGATCTTCCTTTTATTGCAACCTGACAGAAGGAATCCGCAACAATATTTAGTAAATTACAACTTGAGCAATTCCCCATTAACTGAATAATTTCTCTCATACATTTTGCTTCCCTAAGTTGTCCCACTAAACATTTTACTGCTTATAAGTTAGGATAATTAGAGTGGGCTGAACACTATCTGAGATTTAAAAAGAAATCTTTGGAGGGTGATGTATAGTTGCTCCTTCTTTTCATGACAACCTGATAAAGGTCAGTCCTTTAAAATTTCCTTGAATTGTGGTTCATTTAACTTTTATCTACCTGTATGGTTTTGGTGTCTGACTACTAGTCCTATCTACAGGCAAGATTTAATTATTTCGAGTATACAATAGCTTTTGACTATACAAGAACATGTATTCATGCTGGTTAGGAGCTGTAAAATTCATTATTCAAGCATTATCCTGTATAAGGGGCACGTTAGAGAAACTGATACCTGTAACTGGAGACGGACATGAGCTGAGGTGCTAGATGAGTCTAAACACTGAGAAACTTTGCCTGATATACTAATATTTTTGGCTGCACACAGCAATCAATATCTTGATTTAGGTTAAAACTCTTATCCTTTAATATGCAGGGTCCAACATAACCTGTTTTCTGAACTCAAGGGTTTCAAATGCACAACCCCACCCTGCAAGGAGAGAGTCCCAAACAAGAATGTAGGCTATTTTGAATAAATGCATAAATAGATTGTTGTGGTCCTCAATTGTAAAGTTTATTGCTGTAAGATATTGTGCAGGGAAAGAAAAATCAATAAAAGTTCAGAAATTAATTATACAGCTGCTTTCTTTCATGAATGCCCACTGGTGACTACTAAATGCCCTAGCCTGCGTTCGGCAGTAGCAGTCATTTTTTTCCTTCTTAGTAGCTGGTGCAGTGCTGTATTTTTGACTTTCAGCCTGGAAACAACTCTGATAATACCGATGCTTTCAGTTACTGCTCAGTAATGTTTAGTTTGACCAAGGACTTTCTGAGGCTCATTCTCTGTAGGGAGGAGGGGAAGCTGGCAGGAAAGAGAGACAGGACATCTGACCCAAACTAACCAAAGAGGTATTCCATGCCACATCATGCCCACTATATAAACAGGAGGCAGTTACCCGGAAGGGTTAGATCACTGCTTGGTCAGGCTGGGTATCAGTTGCAGGATGGTGAGCGGTTGTATTTTCTTCCCTTGTTACTTCCCTTATCATTATTATTAGTGGTGGTAGTAGTAGTGGTTTGGGTTATACCTTAGTTACCGGACTGATCTTAACCTGTGAGAGAAGCATTCTTTCAATTCTCCTCTCCAACCCCCCGGCAGTGGGGTGGGGGGGAGTAAAGGGAGGAGGGGGGAAGTGAGAGAGAGAGAGTGCATGATTTTCAGAGTTACAGCTGGGTTTAAACTATGACAGCCCTTTTTGGCACCCAACATGGGACAAAATTATGCCTTAAAAAAGAAAAAAGTTATAGAAAAAGTGTGGGAAACCTTCAGCTTCTTGTTGCTATAAGGCAACAAGTGATGTCAATCAGTATTTCATCTATTTCTTACACTCTTTCTTTAAGCAACTGCAACTAACTGTTGTCAGACATGATACTGAGTGACCTTTATTCTGTTCCAGCATAGCTCACATTATGTTCTTAATGACACACTTCCGTACTCTTTTATACCACAAGACCCAGCTTCTATTTCTGAGAGGCTGGACTAGGCTGTGGGAATGAAGTGCTTTGGAGCATGAGAGAGGCTTCTTCCTCACTACCCTCGACTTCCCATTAACACAAGCTGGAACTCATAGCATACATGAAGCAAGGTAACAAAAGTTACCTCATGGTAAGGTCACTGAGAAGCTGGTTTCTATTTCTGCCTCTAACATTGCTGTGGAACTTTTGCTGATGGTAGGCAAGCTGCTTAAAAAACATTTTTCAGACTGCTGACTAATGACCTTTCCCATGTCCCTCAGACCTGCCTTTGATGCTTGGTTGTAGAATTTCCCCAAATGGGAAGGCAGCTTGTGCTGATGGGCTGGTGTGGAGGCTGCAGTCTCCAGGAGCCATGATTTGAGCAGAGTGGAAGTGACAGAATGCTAGAATCTGAGTCATCCCAGACAGCGAGTTCCCCAAATCAGTGGCTCTTAATCTTGGAGCTTTAGCTACCCAGTGTAAAATGAGAATAATTTTACTGTCATACTTTACAGGCAGTTATAAAAGTAAAGACATTGCTGCTCACAAAATGTAGTCATGAGTACCAACAGAGAAGTCTAAACAAATGGCTTCAAAAGACAGTTTGAATAATGCAGTGCAAATAAGATCTAAGGCCACACTTCACAAAAATAAGATAAAACAAATTTGCAAAATTATTATTTAATCCATCCTTGTACCAAGCGAGGGAGGAGTCAGAGAGAAAGAAAAGCCATTACCTTATGTAGCTTTCTAATATGACCTCATTTTGTAACACATTTACTGGTCAGAAATGAACAATCTGGAAGAATAAAGTCCTCAGGTCTCAGCTGTGGATTGCATCAGTCTGGGAAAAAAATTGCTGCACTTCTTTATGTTAAGGAGAGTTTAAAAGCAGACTGTATATGCATATTGTGATTGGTTTTGCTACAGTGAGTTACTGATTTGCCATGGTTTCTGATAATGAGGTACATCAAGGCTCTTTTAAGGCACAGAGCTATAAAGCTGGGACTCTCAGTTCAAAAAAGACAGGAGCCAGTGTGACGTACATTGAGGCACCAGATTTGAAGAGCCTATGGAAACATGTATGGAGGCTTGCATTGCACAGACAGTGAGAATAGCTGCAGAAACATCTGCAAGTGGCATATGCATAAGCCATATCCTTTATTTCCTTTTATCAGACTATAGTATACACCATGCAAGAATAACCAGATAGCCCTAGTAGATGCCTATCTAGCACTAGTAGAAAAAGAGATTCCTATCTTTTCTTATTGACTGACAGAGGACTTAATCTCTTCAGTTTTGGTCTTCTGAGTGACACCAACATTCAAGACAAGAGTGACTGGGATAACTATTTCCCTGTCTTGTAATTATAGCCTGAATGCTTTATTTCTTGGTTGGTTTTGTTTTTGTTTTTCCTGTGTGTGAGTTAAAAGATAAATCTTTTTAACTACCTGCTGTGCAAATTCAACTAGGAATCTGCTCTTCCTCCTTGTTACATCATCATCAGTATAAATATTCCACAGCTGGAATTTGTCTGTCAGGTTTGCTGGTGATACATGAGTTAGATTGAAATCCTATGTAGCCTTTCAGATCTGTCTTGGTTTTGCAGTGCTAACAGTACAAAATATTTGGTTTAGTCAATAAAATAAGCAGTTTTACATCAAGTACATATGGGAATTAGATCAGTTGGGTAAGAATATGGCATTTTTCATAATCATTTCTCAAGTTGTAACTGCACTTTAAAGTTTTGAATGTGGTGACACAGCTAGTTTGATAGCATCACCACTTTACAACTTCTAACATCATTGCAGGATACATTAATGCACCCAGCTTTGTCATTAAAGAGAGGATCACATTCAAACCCTGAGGTAATAAATTAAGTGCTCCAACAGACATTGTCAGCAGCTAACCACCTCTTGCCTGGGGTAAGCGTTTCTAGCCACTGAACTTCAACCCACCTTCTCCTTAGTTAAGAAAGTAATACATAGAATCATAGAATCATAGAATAGTTAGGGTTGGAAAGGATCTTAAGATCGTCTAGCACCAACCCCCCTGCCATGGGCAGGGACACCTCCCACTAAACCATGTCACCAAAGGCTATGTCCAACCCAGCCTTGAACACCACCAGCGACAGAACATTCACAACTTCCCTGGGCAACCCATTACACTGCCTCACCACCCTTACAGTAAAGAATTTCTTCCTCAGATCCAATCTAAACTTCCCCTGTTTAAGTTTGAACCCATT
>JASSUY010051053.1:0-22851 GCA_032466535.1 Forpus xanthops | reverse complement strand
CAAGCTGCTCTAGTGGAAGGTGTCCCTGCCCATGGCAGGGAGTTGGAACTGGATGAGCTTTAAGGTCCCTTCCAACACAAACCAGTCTGGGATTCTATATGGGAGTAAGAAGCTGGTGTCTAGCCCTGGAACTTGCAGAGATACTGATGTTTCCTAGGATTTGCCTCATTCTAGGGTCCTAGAGAGCCAGACTCAGCCTGCAGCCCCATGCTTCCTGCAAGCCTGAAGAAAGTGGACAGCCCTGGCATGTTCCAGTAGTCTCTTCTGACCATAGGCACAGCTGCTGTGGCTTCAGGTGGAGCATAGAGAGCTCAATCCCAAGCGCTCTTGTGCGCTGTTTGAGTTCTGACTTAAAACTTGGCAACGCATTTCAGTGCTAGCGCTGTATGACAGCACAGGCAGCTGGTTCCCACTCCGCATTAACAGGGAACGACATTTCCACCAAGGCAGATGGGGAAAACTGTCCTGACCACCATGTTGTGATAAATCCTGCTTCACCATGTGGTAAATCCTGCAGCTCCATGGCAAGCTGTAGGAGGGAGGGATAGACCGAGACTCTTGTGGTCCCCGCTGCTGGGTGATGTGATGCTCTGTTACAGGTCAGAGATCCAGGGTAGTGCCAAGTCCTTAATACGCAGCTGTGAGCACAGAATAGGTCTTATTCCAGCTTTATGTTTTGAAAATCTTTGCGGTTCGTTGACTTCTGCAAGCCATGAAGCAAAGACCCTGGTGATTTTGGGAGATGTAATTTGCATGTGTGCATAATCTATCCCCATCCTTATACTTGGCTCCTCCCGTGTGGAGGTTGCTTTTCAGGCAGTAGTACTGGTAACTGCAGTCAGTGAGCACACCATAATGAGAAGCAGTTTGGGTTGCTTTCCCAGTGTTTTGTCTCTGGTTTGGATGTTACTTCCCAAACAGTGGCTGCTTTGTTTTGCTGTTGTGCTGCCACACTCCTGTGACAGTTTGGGCTTTCATAGAACCTCACACTCCTTTCCTTGGGCTGTCCCTCTTCAGGGGGTTTGCAGGTCTTCAGTGTGTCCTGAGCAGGGACATTTTTAAAGGCAAGGTGATATGAAGTGACACTAGGAGGGAATTTTTAGCTCAGATGAAGCCTTTGGAAGCAGAATATCCAATATAAAGTTACAAATCTTGATGTCCAATCCCTGAGACCATAGAGCTTTGGGTGGTTTGCATTCAGTTCTTGAGTTTTAGTGTGGGCTTAAGTAAATGCTTCTACACACAATGGAACAGCATGAAAGGAATGGAAAAGATTAATTTTAGTGTCTTCACATGCCTTTTGTTGCTATTATTGCAAACATTAATCAGGTTTATTTTACTTCAGTGAAGTTTCCTTAAGTTTTGAGGGGTAAACTGTATTTTATGTGGAAGTTATGGAGCTGGAGCATACAATGCTGTAAAAGAGCATATGTTTTTCTCTTTCCATTCCTAAAATAATAAAGCTATCTTTTTCATGCTATGCTGGTGTTCTTTACCAAGTCTCCACTCTTGCTTCCTGGGCACATCCGTTCCATAATGGGGTCATATAAGGGAATTTGCAGTGGTAGCTGCTGGAGCCAGGCTCTCTCAGCAGGGATGCCCAGCTAAAGGCATCAATTTGCACCTTACCCCAAATCTTTCAGTTATTCTATTTCTTCAGGTTTCTCTGTGTTTTCCATGGAAGCACTCTACAGGCCATGGCTCTGCAGGAGCTCCCCAGGCATTTGTCCTCTGTAATTCTGATTAGAGTAAGCCTGAAATCCGGGGTTGACAGTGAGCATCTGGCTCACTGAGCCAAAGCCACACAAGCCATTTGCTCCCTTTATGCCCTGTATGAGAACTGTCTTTAATGAGACTGTTCCTTCTTCAAGGGAAATTTATGGAGGAAGCAGCATTGCTGAGAGCATGGCATGAGCTGTAGGAACGGGAAACCCATGCTCCTGCTCTGGACCAGGGCAGGCAGGACCTCTCACATCCCTCCTGGAAAAGGTGATAAGCACACTCACAAATTAGAATTCAAGTGAGCATGCAGGGAGCAGCATGCTGGTGACACACAGCTGGACACAGCTGGAATGCCTGGCTTTCCCATGGCTCCAGTTAGAACAGTCTGATGGGGTGTATCGTTTGGGAAAGTGCCTTCTGTCTCTCAGGTTTTGTGTGCAGCTGCCCAGGGCTCTGTTTGCTGCTTGCTCTTCAGTGCTCTCACTGGTTCTGTGCTTTAAGAGCTCTTTTCTCCTCTCTGTGTAATTTCGCTATGTTTTGTGGAGACTTCTTATACTTCTGACTTCTTCACACTTCTAACAGATTTAAAACTCATCTGACTGTTAAGAACAGTTTGGTTAATCCATTTATAGTTTTCTCTTTCTTCAGTAAAACAGGAACTCAGTGGGGCCTTTGCTGTGTTTCATATTAAATTCCAATTGAAAGGCAATGTGTTGTAACACAAAAACCTGATGCTTGTCTTTCAAACAACTCCAGCAGTTTAAGCTAGCTCTGATAGATGGCTGATTGCAAGAGGAGGCTTGCAAGGAGAGATGCACATTCTTTCTTTGCTGCACATATGAAATGCCACCATCCCACTGCTTCCAGATGCAGGGTGCTCCTGGCCATGTTGGTAGGGTTTGCATTTCTCTTCTCCCTTCTTAGGTGTTTTCCAAGATCAAACTCTATCATCAGGACTGTTCCAGCCACTCACCTTTCTCCATGTTTCCCAGCACTGGATGCTGCTCTGGGTGCTGGGTGCGGGAGGGGCCATGGGGCTGCCCAGGCACCCTCCCCATCGCACACTCAGGGCCCAATCCTGCTCCTGCTCCACTGCAAACCTGGGGGATTCCTCCTTCTGTCTCATGTCTGGGCTGTGGCCTTCCCAATGTACTGCTATATGCTCACCTGCTGCTAAGGGTTGGAAGTATAAAGACCTCAGAGCATTAAAATATACACTTTCTTTAGTATGGAACCCTATGGGCAATGAGAGTGGGTATTGGAAATTCCAGTGATGGATGCTGGATATTTCAGTAGCTACATTAAATAGCCCCCAGTGTCAAAACAAATCTTTCAAATGAGAGACCTGTGCTGGGCATTAAACCTCAGTCTAAGCAATGCTGAGGTTCAAAGAGTCGCCTCATCAGGAAGACCACTTGTTAAGTTAGTTTTAAGCTAAATTCTCCAAATTGGACCAAGGCTGTAGGTAAATGGAGCTTTCTGAACTGCAGCAGGCTCCCCAGTGGCTCTGCTGCTCCCCTGAAGGCTCTGATCTGTCATCACTCCCATTAAATTGGTTGCCTGGCTGGCTGCGTGCTGCAGCTCCTTCCTAGAGCAAGCCCAACCCATGTGAGCATTACCGTCTTCAGCAAATGAACTCTGCAAGACAAGCCAACCCCTTAGTGCATGCTGCAGTTATTTCTACCTCAAAAGACCTGGAAAATCCTGTTTAAACCTGCACTAGCTCTGTATCCTCATGGACTTTCTCACTCAAGGGACAGATCATCCTTTCACAAAGAAACAGCCACACAGGGGATGGGTGCCTTGAATGTGAGAGGATTTTAATACCTGTTTTCAAATTATTCTGGGCAGATGGATCAAGATGTCAATTGTTGAACTCATCAACTCTTATGACATGTGCTCTGTGCAAAGCAAAGGGAAATGGGGTTTAACCTGAAGGTGGAGAGAGCCATGCCTCATCCCTCAGGGAAAAGCTTTCTTTCAGATCCCGAGTTGATGCACTGTAGGTCAGCAGGAGGTAATTCAGAGCAGCACATGGCAAAAAGTCTCTTAACTAACTTAGGAGAAAGTTCCTGCATTGACAGCACAAATTACATTAGTAATTTCTTTGAAATTAATACTTTTGCTACAGTAATTCATGGCTCAGGGAGTTCTCTTTGGTTAGAAGATTTCCTCTTTTCTGAACAGGTCTACTTCTGTTAGCCAGTGAGTCATGCCGCTCCCTCCAGCTAACACAGAGTGATGCTTGCAATTATGGGAGCTATCAGCTCCTTAGTGATAAGGATTTTAATTTGGCTTCTAAGACATACCATGAATAGAAATCACAAAGGGCCTCAACCCCTTCTGTGCAAATCTTAATTTCAAGTGAAACTTCAGCAGTGAGTTCGCAGGGTAAATTACAGAATCATAGCATAGTCAGGGTTGGAAAGGACCTTAAGATCATCCACTTCCAACCCCCCTGCCGTGAGCAGGGACACCTCACACTAAACCATGCCACCCAAGGCTCTGTCCAACCCGGCCTTTTAGGTACTGGGTGCATTCACCGGTGGCCTTGGGAGATCTGCGAATAGCTCTGTGGCAGGCTGAGGCTTCTGCTGGCAGAAAGCCCTGGAAAGAAGCTCTTCCGCCTATGAACGGGGATTCAGCTGTGCTTGTGATAGGGCCAAACCTGTGGCACAGCCGGAAAGGTGAAGTGAGTGCTGCACCCCAATGCTCCCACCCACAGTGTCCCCCAAGCAGAGAAAAGGCTGAGCCATGTGTGGGGCAGCTGAGCAGAGCAGCACACATCCTGCTGTGGGTGCTGGGCTCCCTGCACGTAGCTCATGTGCCAGTAGTGAACCACATCAGGATCCTCTGTCTGCAGAACTTCTCTCTGGCTTTTAATCACTTGGCTGTGATAAAAAGACACATAAGGGAAATAAAAACATCAATCAAAAGGCAATTTAGCACCTTAATCTGCAGATCCAGAAGGATGTGTTATGATTCTTGTCTTACTTCTTTCACATATTCCATCCTAGTTTGATTTAATCCTGTAGCTGCTTACCTAGAAATACAAGCTTTTTTAGGACCTCTGCTTTCTGCCTTCTACAGCAGGACCAATGATATGTCACGTAACTGCTAGGCTGCAGGAGACCTCTGTGCTACTAAATGCAATAAATATTTTTAATATAGTTCCATCTCTTCCACCCTGTCTGCAATGATTCGGAGCCCTATTTGGATTCCGAGCCGTGCATGCAAGCTGGCATTAACATCCACATCTTACTGACAAAGGTTTGCCCTTATCAGGGAGGGGGAAGAAATCGTGTTTGTGGGGACATTGTTTTGAAATGTCTTTGAAGGCATCAACCTCGATCACAGGCTTCATTCTGTGTGTGGCTCCAGGCCTGCCAGTTCTGCCAGCGTCAGGGGTGCAGGAGCATGGGGAATGGCTCAGGCCCTGCTGGCTGCCACCATTAACAGGGGCTCAGGCTGCCTTCCTGTAATTACTGCTTGCTCAGCGTGGGTTGAGGCAGTCCATCCACTGCCACACAGCCAGGCCTGCATTCCTGGTCCTCCTGTTCCCCGCAGGGTCACAGCTTAGGGACCAAAAGCAGATTTCTGCAGATGATTTAGAGCCCAGGTTTTCATTTCTGTGTGTTTTCCATCCAGTTTCACAGCAGGTTTCACGCTGGTTGCATCGTACTTTGGTTGCTGATAGTTACAGGTAGCACTGGTCAGTAAGCAGGTTTTTTCTGTTTAAAGCAAATTCTTGGGTGCAGAGTTGATTGACTTTAGTTGAGACACACTGAGCCCAGCTTTTCGCTAACCTGCAAGCCTTTGGGCACTCTTGGCATGAACATGAGTTTGGGAGTTGCAGAGCTGTCCTCATATGAACCTCGGATCCAGGGCTGCTCAGCAGCAGCAGGTTTGGGGCTTCATAAACTGGCATCTATTGTGGCTAAAGATTTCCCACCAGCCCTAGTTCTAGCTGCAGGCTGATACTCTGTGTACAGTCCCAGATGGTACGTACTTTGTCTTGTGAAAAACTTGTACCTGCAATCACCTGTGTGTTTGATGCTATGTGCTCTGTGCCTGTGCTGCCGAAGGTCCTTCCCTCTTATTATTCATTCGTGATTTATGAAAAGGAAGTTGGCTGTGTATAACCAATGTCTGTTGAAAATGCATGTTCCCCTCATGCCTGGCATCCTTCTTGGCAGAGGCAGTAGTGACAGCAGAGGGAGAATTCGTCTCCTGGTTGTAGCCTTCACAGCCACAAGTAGGAAAGGAGCAGGACGTTGTTTTATCAGACAGCTGGAACAGAGACATGTTTTGGGGTCATTAGCTGACCAGATTTCAGTAGCACAACATTGATTTCTTTTGGAAAGATGTGCTATATCGTACTGTTTGAGGTATAAAATTGGTATTTCAGTTTCTGGACTTAACAGTCTTCTGCCAAAGGATTTTTATTTAGAGAAGTGTGTCTCTTGGAGCCTGGGTCTCTTGGATCCTTCTGTGCTTGGTGTGGTGTGACTCTTTCCACAGCTGTGACTGCAGACAGTATTGATCTACTCAAGAGTTAGATGTAGAAGGTGATGGAACTTCACAGTGGTGAAAGAAAAGAAAATCTTCCGTTGATCTTTTCTTTGAAGGAGCCAGATGCTGCCTCATGAGGGAGCCATCTCCAACCACAGATCATTGACTTCACAGATGAGGTTTTAACAGCATCTACCTAAAATAGCCATGTGCACTGAGAGGATTGTGGTTAAGACACTGTGGCCCTGCTGTGCGCTGCTGAATAATTGCCATTGCCCTCCTTTAGCCTGATACAAGCTCCACTGCTCACTCATTCCCAGCAACTGATGCTCTAGCCCCATTTGCTTGGCTCTTTGCTCTTGCTTCTCCAAGTGGTAAGAGGAGGAAAAGCAATATGCAATAGGACCAATGTCACTGAGTTTTAGTGCTTGAGTGACAGGTTTACACATGCTACAGAGATTGATTCATCTGTCTTGAAAGACAGAGAAAATGGACTGAAACCAGCTCTGCACATTCTGTTTTCTGAAGAAGTTACCTAGCTCAGGCTCCTGAGGGAGCTGGGCCTGTGTCCAGACTTTGTGAGGCAGGGAATCTAGTGCAAACTGAGCTTTAATAACTGTGAGTTATGGGAAAAGGTGACTGTCATAAGTCCCTAGTAACTTGCCTGCTGCTGCTTGAGATCACTACCAGGGCCATGGGTGAGTGTCAGGGGAAGGACCTGTCTCTGATGGAGCAGCTGCACTGCCTTGCACTGATAGAACTTACTGAGTAGGGCCATGCTGCAGAGCTCGCTTGCCCTGGGGGAATGCTGCCCATGGTTTCCTGGCAGCCCTTAGCTCAGCTCTTCCCCAAGCCTTGCAGACTCTGAAGGTGTTGGCACTACCTAGTCCAGCTCTGGCTTTGCTGGCACTTTTGGCACGTGTGGCACCAGTGTAACTCCATGGATGTGTAACATCTCAGCAGGATAACCCAGGCACAGCAACAGCCACAGAGCTCTTGTGATCTGTATTTCCTAGAGCTTTGGTGCAGGGGACATAACCATGAGGTATCTAAACACATACACAGTGCTAAGTGGGAACCTCTGTGGCTTCTGTAATAGGTGGCAAGGTGAAGGAAGTGCTGCAAGCCAGCATCTGCTCAGCTTTTCACACTGCAGAAATGCTTGTGTGAGGGCCTGAAATTGGATCCTTTATGTTGTGCTAAATGAGGCTCTGGCTGCCCCGAAATCCTTTCCAAAGGCAGACTAACAAAAAGCACTGCAGCCCACCCACAAATGTGCTTCGTTCTAGGACAATTAAACATAGTTATTTGCCATGATCAGAAATTATCAGACAAAAACCACCCCTCATTGTATGCAGGGAAAATTGGAAAGGAAAAAAGTACAAGATTTCAAAATGAGTATGAGACTGCTATGCTCCAGCTAGCTCCAGCCCTGGGTCTGGAGGGGAAGGCTACAACCACTTACACCATATGGTGCAAACACATTCCTTGTTTACAACCCCCTTCAGCTTTACACACGATGCTTCCTCATTAATCAGATAGTCAAACAGGGCTTTATTAACTCTCCTTGGTGCAGATGTTGTGCCTCTGCCAGGCTCACTCTGAGCCTCCTGTCCCCAGGGCAGGCACAGCCCCAGGCCCTGCCTGCAGCCACAGCAGCCCTTCAGGCTGCCCGTGGGCTCTTGGGGTGCTTCATTCTCCTCCTGCCAGGTTTGCACCACCCTGGCACCATGCGGACCCAGCGTTGTGCTCCCTTGTCTTCATCCATCTGTGTCCAGCCAGCGTGGAGGGCGCCATGAGCAGGTTCAGATCAGCCTTTGCTATTAACTGCAGGCACCAAAACTACCAAAGGCCTTACATAGAAATAGCTAAAAGGAATTCTGAGCTTTAAGAAGTATTAAAGTGTTGCTTTTTAGGCATCAACTGCTCTTGCAGAAGAATTTCCCTTACTCATCAGTCAAATCCCTTCTGAAAGCCCATTTATTCTGTGGCTCACAAGTACCAATCTGCATACATCGTGTTATTACCTTGGCAGTTTACAAGCAAAGGGATTTACATCTAGCTCTGAGATCTCCTACTGCGTGGATGTCTTCTCTGATTATTTCTTGTTTGCACTTTCATTTTGTAAATGCTGGGAGGCAGAGTGTCCTCTCTTCCATAGCACCAACTATGTTGTCAGCACCTAAGGAGCAGAACCGTAACTGTCAAAACCTTTCCTATTTCACTGCTCCAGCTGTACTCCACAACCTGCAGGCCACATGTCCTGGTTTCCCACTGATGTGTCAATAACCCAGCCAGTGTTGGGTTTCAGTTCTTTAGCTGATGGTTCAAGAGAAAATTCTAGGATGGTGCCTCCCGGAGGAAGCAGTGGTTTGGCATCCTGCACTCGGTGATGAAGTTTATATGTCCCATGTCATTTGGTCTGAAGAGCAGAATCCTTCAAAAGCGCTAGTTGCTTCTAACAGGATTAAATCTATGGCTTGATGCAATGGAAAGAAAGAATTGCAAAAATAGTGTTTATTATTGTCCATGGTACAGCTTCAGGGAACAGGGAGTTGCTTTGGCCTAATTACCAAAAAGCTGTATTTGAGAGTGAGATAAAAGACTGGCAGCATGGGGCATGATTATATTCCATAGTGAAGGATGGAAATTAATGTGATGAACAGTTTGGGGAAGTAGAGGGATTCACCTTGTTCCCAAAGTTTCTGTGGCACCATTGGGATGTATTTGGTAATGCCAGGCAGGGTGGGAAGGAGGAGTTTGTTTCTGTGATGGAAATCTCAGTTCTGAGGCGATGCTGTCCAGGCAGGATTTTAGTCAACACTTTGAAAAGCATTAAAGGTGTTCAAAGCCCGAGTTCTCGTGGCAGATGTTACTTGTCTTCCCAGTCACTCTTGTGCCTTTCACATGTGCAGTCCCATATAAAAGCTAACAACACTAAAAACATCTTTAGGCATGTGCAGAACTGGTCTGAGCCGCAAGGGCAGCACATGGCTCCTGCAGCCTGAAGCAACAGCTCTGCAGGGACTCTGTGAGCTCCAGAAGAACTTCAAACAGTGGTGCTGGACTCAGGAGTCCTTATAGAGTCACTTGGTTTGGATTAGTTTGGCTTCCCAGTGGGAAATCAAATCCGCCTTTGGAGAAAACAGACATTGGGGCACATTGTGTTGCTTGGGATGAGGCAGCATTTAATTTCAGCAAGAGCATGGGGATTTATAATCAGCATTTTATGGCATAATCGATATCATTTAAAAGCCCTACTGATGCTTTTCCATGTAGATCACCAGTGTGATCATCTCAGCTGTAGCTACCAGCTACTGCAGTGGCTGGTCTGGGCTGAGAACTTGCACACTCCTCTGATCTGGGTTTGGGGTGTCAGAGCTGGAGGGACAGACCTGCCTCTGACCACAGGCTGGAGGAGCAGTTTTGGCTTGTTTGGATTGGCAGCTTCCAGCCACTCGTAGGTGCTTGAAAGTGATTTTTCCCTCCAGGCTGAAAGAGACATTTTTGCTCTACCAAAGCTGAGATCAAGCTGAAATACTTGTCTTTTTATTTCCCTGCTATCCATCCAAACACAAATTATTTTGCAGTAACTCCGGCTAAAAGGAAATGCTTTCATTACTTCAGTGGCTGTTTCAGGATGCTCAGTAGGTATGTGTGTGCACAAACAGGGACAGAGCTGAGGATCTGAACAATTGAGGAGGCAGGGCTGTTCTGGAGCTGTGTCACACTTTTGCCTGAAGGGCAATGAAAAGAGAGGAAAGTCTGTAGAGCAATCAGATCAGGTCAAAGGGGGCCAGTTTCTCCAAGTGTGTTGTGCAGGGATGCAGTGGTGGTGCTTAAAATCAGTTGCAGTGGCTGTAGAGGGTGGGGGTGTTAGGGAAAATAGTTCTAAAAGAGAATTGCTGTCTTGAAATGTGGAATCGGCACATTGAGAGAGTGCGTTTCACGTAAAGAGTGAAGAGGATTTGCTGACAGGAGGAACAGTAGGTGGTGAATGGGAAAGGCTTTTCAGACTATGTCTGGTGGTGTTAAATAATCAGACTTGTAAGGCCCAGCACACACAGCTCTTTAAAGGCACTCAACTGTTGAAAGGTTGTCGGAAATACAGCAGCTCTCACCTGGTTTGCCTCTCTGACACCCCTGTGCTTCCTCTTACAGTTCCCTTCTTGTGTAGAGTGGTAAAGCAACACTGCAGCAGGAACAAGACCATGAAAAGAGATTCTCAGCAAAACTGAGCACTTTTAATCACATGAAAAAATGATTGCCCTTTCACATGCTCCATACCACAAGCTAGATTGCAGAGCCATGCTTCCTGCAGCCCTGGTGCTAAGTCAGGATAACATAACGATGGTCTAACACATGTGAGATGAACTGGCAAAAAGTCGTTTACATTTGGGTAGATGCTGTTGCAGCGCTGCTCGTGGATGCCGGTGGGAAACTTCATTGTAGCTGGGTGCTGCTGACCTCATCTGGCAAACACAGGCAGACACCAAGGGAAGGCAGCTGCCTGCACTGTGCTGGCTTTGGACCGAGGGCAGGGGCTTCCTCACTGTGGGGGTTAATATTCAAGATCCCCAGAGCTGAGACTGTTGGTTGATAAGTTGGATATAAAGGTATACACAGGCTTTCCCTGCTGAGCTTGTGATGCTGCGAGGTGCCTGGTCTGCTGCTTCTCCAGAAATGGCAATTTTATACTAAGGGCAAGGCTTTTCCACGCAAAAATCAGGTCAGCCTCATTTTTCATGTTATTTGAAATGGAATGACAGGATTTCTAGTTTCTTCTCAAGTTATTGGTATGTATTATTTAACCTTTCCTGGGAAGGAACTATGTTTCATCAACATTCATGTATGCAAAGCACAGAGAAGTGGAAGGCTGAGTTGCCAGAACAGCTTCACGAAAGACAATGTGTGCCAAAATATTTCTATACCTTCCTGTTTTCCATACCTTCCTTCCATGTCCAAGAGATACTTACACATACTTATCACATGTGCGTCTTTTTATATGAACTGTGTCTCTTAGGCAGGAGCAACTCTGGGTCACTTCCTTGTCCCATAACTCAGCTTCTAGTCTGAAAACTAGCAAATAGTGGTTCTTCTAGACTGTGCTCAGTTTGGGTTGACTTTATGTCTACCTGTTGTGTTACAGTTCATGTCTGTACAGCTCCCAGGGTCAATTCTATACATGGTTACAAATAATGGAGTTAACAGACTCTTTTCCTTCTTGTATTCATTCTTGAAAGAGCTTACTATGAGGAGATTTGTTCTTAAAAATCCCATTTGTTAGCCCTGGTTAAGCACACAAAGTAATGCCTATCTCCAGTGGCAGCTGCTCATTTAGCACTACCAGGGAATAATGCTGCTCTGCTCCAGCCTACATTATTAATCACTTTGCCTATAAAAACACATTCCAAAAAGGTGCTATTATATGGAAAACAGATTTGCTGCCAAAGGAACTGAAGTGCCTCCTGCTGTGCAAAGAGACTGTTTTCTTCTTTTAGTACTTTACCGGCTGGTTCGGAGGATGCTTCTCCTCTTGATAGCCCCTATCATTTCTCTAATAATATCAACTTGTTAAGCATAATTTCCCCTTTAGAAAGCTGCGGTCATCCTCTCAGAGAAACCGTTTACCTGCATAGCAGCTCATTCCGGTGTTTGAATTTCTATTAGTTCTGTTAAATTTCTTGGATCGGTACTGCCTGGTCCTTCCTCCCAACAGCCTGAGACATCCTATGTAATCTGACCCCTGTGGTTTAGGGATTTATCTTGTGAAGGCTGTCAGGGATATGGGCTTGCTGTAACCCTGAGGTTTTGTAAGATGCTATCCATTGCTTAGGGAGCATGGCGTGCTGTGAGTCAGAAAGGGAGACAGTGTGAGATCGGCTCTCAGTCCATGCAGGTGTCCAAGGAGCAGCCTTAGGCTGTACTGCCAGAGTATCTCATGGCATAGGAAAGACAGCTTCGCTCATATATCATGGTCTCATGCAGTCACAGGGGTAACAGCACAAGTCCTGGGAATAACCCAGCTCATGAGCCTGTGTGGTGCTCACTGCCCAGCCTGGGCCACGTGCTGGCATGCTCTCCCCCTGGGATGAGGCTTTGCCAGTGTAACACTTTAGGGATAAGACCTCTATTTGGCCCTACTCTCCAACTGAGTGAGACCAGGAATTGGAGAAAATCCCAATGGCAGGTCTGTGAATGGCTTCCCATCCTCTTTCTTTACCATCAAGACCAATATCATGACCTGCTGCAGGATCATGTCCACGTAATGCAACCTAATTATATGTGTTTGTGTTATAGGAGTGTGTTCCTTTTCAGTGTGCTTGGATGTTCCTTTCCCAAAAGCTTGTCATCTGCTGAGATTGACCTTGTGGTAGGATCTCTTTCTGGCTATAGACCAGACACATATGTTCTGAAAGGAGCATTGGGCTTCCGAACCAAGACCCTTTGCTGTCAACAGCAACCAGCAGAGCAATCTGAATGGCATTGCTGTTACAGGACAAGTTCACTGCCTTTCATTGGGACTGAGGACATTTCTCTGCCTAACCTTAACTGCTGTTGAGGCAATAATTCTTCTTGCTCAAACACTTGTCAAATCCCTGACATTAAAATTTTAAATCATAATTAGGATGAAATAAATCTCATGCTGCCTCTCACAGCCTCATTATTGCATGCTGATTATTGCTGCTGCAAACTTCTCAGGGTAGCTGCAGAACTGAGAGGAGCTGAGAGTTTAATCAGGACCAGTAGCCTTTCAAAAACATTTTTCTATACCAGTCTGTATTGTAGCAGGATATAGCAATGTGTTTAATTGCCCAGGGAGGCAAACCTGTAGGGGAGAGCAATGGGCTGCCAGGTTCTTCAGTTTTTAAAAGCACAGTTTGAGAGCTCATCTGTTGACTTGTGAGGCTGCTTTCTAACTGCACCATCTCATCAAAGTGTTGTGTTTAGGAACCGCTTGGCCAAGGGTTATGCTAAGACCCCTCAGTGCAGATTCATTTTGACATATAAATAATATAGAGACTGGTGTGTGTAATATTACAAACCATGAATCATGCTCATGGTAGCTGTGTGGTTTGCCAGGTAACCCAGGAGCACACCGGTCAGTGGACTGCATGTAACGGCAGTATTTTGAGAGTGACTGTTCCTTTATGCTTGGAATAAATGTTTATATCCCACTAAACCTTCCGAAGGGCTATGCAGTTGTGCAGTGCTTAACTAAGCAGCAAGATTAGAAAAAGAAGGAGAAGAAATCTTGTTAAAAACATGTTTTAAACTCATGCTTCTGAGTGACTTTTATCTGTAGGGATCACCAGATATTTCCAGCTCCCCATTTCTGCTTGTGTGTTGTGTAGACTTTCCATAAGTTCAACTGATCATGTGACTTTGAAGAGTTGTCCAAAGCTGTAAGTCTCTTTTGTGTTATGTAGTAACAAGGACTCAGAATAAGAGAGAATTAAGCTAGCTGGAGACAAAAGTCATCTCTTTTGAGTAGTGGTTATCAAAGTTTCAATGCTTGCGTCCTATACAAAGCTGAAAAGAAATCTTTGGAATTTTTCTGTGGTGCATAATGTAACTTCATTTTGCAAAGACATGGCTGAGCCCAAGAAACCTCAGGCCAGCAGCGCTAATATAGGGCAACTGGCTTAATTTCCTTGTTCCTCCTTCATTCGACGCAGAGATTTTCATTTTGATCACTTTGAGTTGGGCATTGAAAAAGAAGGAAAATGCTTATTCTTCCCTCTTCCTCTTTGCATTTAGACAAGCAATTCAAAAAGTCTGCAGAAATTAAACCCTTCGGTGAGCTGCGCTCCTCTGCTCTGAAGCATCGCACAGGGAGGAGCTCATTTGAGCTGGAAACAGGCTGCCTTGATGAGAACAGACCAGCTGATACCCTTGTTATAGCTGTGCAATGCAGGATTTTCTGGTCAGTGCACAAGGGCCTGTTTGCTGCAGGTTGATTTTAGGTGTCTTGTGGGAGGACCCTCAGTATCTGAGACTTGCTGAAATCCGAGAAACCACTGATATACAGCCCCAAACCTCTGGTAGCTGTTGTGAGCAGCTTCTAACAAATCAGGTTGCTTGGTTCTCTCATCAGTGGTGGTTGTGTTTCTCCTCCCAGCCAGCAGAAGGCCAGAGCAAAGCAGGATGGTTGTGGTGAGCTGTAGCAGGTGATGCATTGCAGGATGGACAGGCGAACCCTCATTTTGTGCTATGCTGCAGCAGAGCAGCCACCAAGGCTTCTCACTTGTGGACTGGCAAGTCTGTGCTGTCACTCCCATGCTGGGCTGCTGCATCTGAGGGTGAAGTCATTGTTAAGCTCCTTGTTGAGGCTGGTAGCGGTGGAGAGTGGGGTCCCACCAGGCTCCCACAGCCTGACAGTTTAGCCATGAGTGTCCGAGAGCTTGGGGGTACCAAGAAGAGGTACCCGAAAACTCAGGAGGTGGGAAATGACCACCACAGGATGTGTACCCCAATGTCCAATCCTGCCACCGCTGTGCAGCATGGCATCACAGGGCACATCAGTGGATTTAGAGCATAACTGTCTCCCCAAATGGGCTGCTGGCAGGGCCGTGCATGGCAGCTAGGCAGTGGGGTGGGTTGATGCAGGGACTTGCTGCTCTCCCATGCGACCATACATGGCCCCTGTATGGTATTTCCCTCCAAAATACGGGGCTTTTTGTCTGAGCTGCAGACCGTCTAGTCATGGGCTGGGAATGCGGGCTGACGGGGACCGCAGGAACACAGGGAGCAGTGCAGAGGCATCACTTATCCCTCCTTTCCCACATCCCTGCCCACAGCATGAGGTGGGGAAAGGGCTGCTCTGGTTAGGACAGGCACATTCCTCCCTCCCTCCCTAGGAGCCTCATGCCCTTCTCACTGAAAGCAAGCAGATTTTCTACTTTGCCAGAAATATGGTTTGATTTTGAACTTGTTTTTCATCCTGCTGCAAACCATTTGCTGCCTCTGCACCTCCTGCCTGTGCTCTGCTGGGAAAGTGTCAGAGAGGCCTCATTTCTAGTGGGGAAGTGACATAGGAGGACAAAATTTGTGTGTTAATGTTCTTGATGGCCAGTTCTTAACATCTCCATAAACATTTACAGCTCCATAGTAAAGCAGGAGTGGAAATTACACTTGAATTTTTAGCATTTGATTAAGAGATAAAAACAAATTGTGGCTAC
This sequence comes from Forpus xanthops, assembly GCA_032466535.1. Lineage (NCBI taxonomy): Eukaryota > Metazoa > Chordata > Aves > Psittaciformes > Psittacidae > Forpus > Forpus xanthops. The sequence goes on along the minus strand of JASSUY010051053.1, from coordinate 7,435 downwards.
AGAGGTTACTGTTTAAACCTGAGGCATGTAAAGTGGGGTTTAATGTGGCATTGACTTCGGTTTGTTAAGCCTGATGACGAGGGTTATAAACTGAGTGCTTACGAAAATGAACTGTTCACTAATAAGTAGATTAAAATAATTCATGCGTTGAAAAAAATGGATGTGAAAGTGTTCTCTGCTGTTATGTACATGTGAAGCTACGCAAAGTATTTTGACCTTAGAGGAAAGTTAAAGTTTAACCTGGATTTTAACAGCACTTTGCTCTCCATTAATGGATGAGGCATACTATGACAGCACTTCATTTTTAGTTGCTGATTTTTGGTTTTTTAGTTGCTGATTTGAATGGACATTTGTCTTCTGAGATTCTAAAATGAACTGATGATAGACATTGAAAATAAAGACTGTAGCAGATTTGATCAGAGCAGCTGTCTGGTGGGAACTGGTTTTGTGGAATTGAGATTAACCAAGATTTTAAGATTTTACTTCCTTCCAGGAAATAATTGCTGTCTCGGAAGTGTCCCATAAAAAGTTTTTATTTTTGGAAAAGAAAATGAAATCACTTTTAAGGGTATTTCATTGCTGGGTTCACATCACTGCAGGACATCTGTGCAGCATCATGGTAGAGGCATCACTATAGTCCTTTAAATACAGGGACACTTGCTGCTAACATTCAAGTTGTTTCACTCTGGCAATATAAGAAAAGCTTCTGTTTCAAAATAACAAAGAATCTTCACATATCAGCATTTGAAGATCTAGAGGCTTGTATTGTAGCCATCTCAGTACCCTTCTGCAGGAATTCAGTTTGACCCACGTACACTCAAGAAGTTCACGTTACTTCCCACATACAATGCGGAGATTGGAAATCCGCAGTCAGCTAGCTGTTTCTGAGCACATCAGTAAATTGGTACCTAATCTTGCTAGGACAGACCTTAAACAAAGTGTAGTTATTGCTGGTCTTCGAACTACACTGACTCAGCCAGTACTGGTCCTCAGTACTAGAAGAGAGTGAGTGCTTCAGCCAGCTATGCTGAGCCTGGGTTCATTATGAACCTCTGAGCCTATTGCTGTAGTTTGGTATTGATGCTGCTGTGTCTCACCAAGGCAGTCATGTCCTGCAAATAATTGCTTAAATTCCCCTATAAATTTGAAATTCCCATGGAGGTCATGCAGGCTCTTGGGAAAGCCAGGCCATTTTTCATGGGTTCTTATTCTCCATAAATGAGGTTGCAGCTCAAAAGAGCGTATTTTTCAAGTGGGATGTTTTCAGTGCAAATCATAGAATCATAGAATAGTCAGGGTTGGAAAGGACCTTAAGTTCATCTAATTCCAACCCCCCTGCTATGGGCAGGGACACCTCCCACTAAACCATGTCATCCAAGACTATGTTTAACCCGGTCTTGAACACTGCCAGCGATGGAGCATTCCCAACTTCCCTGGGAAGTGTCATGGATTCGCAGAGTTGGGTACTGTGAGTTAGAGCAAAACTCTTCTGTAACGTTGAGGAAAATACATGTAGTCTGAGAAGGAGATGAGGGACTCTGCTGGAGAGCTTTTTGCTTTCCATATGCAAGAGGTGTTTCCCTCCTTGGTGTACTGATAAACTGCAATGTGACTGTTTTGGGTTCCTGGGCTCTCCTCGAAATCCAGCAGTCAGCTCCCATAGCAGACTTGTGCCACAACCACCGGCCGTTCCGTTTTTACAGGTATACAGGCATTCCAGCAAGTCAAACCAGTAAAGCAGTAATTTCCCAAAGGGGCTGCATGTGTGCCGTTCTATAACTGGACACCTGTGAGATTCATCCCCTCATAGCCAAGAACATGATCCTGCGCCCCTGGCATCATCCTGGTAATCGCCCCTAGATGAGGACTCTTGCTTTCACCTGGGTAACTGGCTGTCTGGGGATCTTCTCCTCAATGTAGCTTTGCCTAGCAGCAATAAAGACATTCTGATTGTCCCTCGCCCCTTAGCTGCCTGTGGAATTCACTCTGGACAGCTAACATCACCATTTCACCAAGACATGCTAAAAGAGTTGAAATCTTATTTCCTACAAAAAGATCAAACCACTGGGTAGCTTCTTGGTTTAGATTTGAAACACCTATCAGAGAACACCAAGAGCTGGTTTAATGCTGCAGGCAGATTGGCACAACTCTTGCTTTGTTCTGGTTTTGCATACAGCATCAGAGTCAAATCCAAGCAGGACAGATTTGCTATAAAAAGGTAATATTGGCAGTGTATCCCCCTCCCAGTGCCCCCAGCTGCATCCCACAAGCTGACAGCACACTGAGGCATCCATAGGCATGGACACTGCTATATTGTGTGACAATCAACAACTTTGACCCTTTGTATTAATAAAGCAGTGCAGTACTTGGGAAGATGTGAGTTACAGGTATGTTTATCAAACAAAACCATATTTTTTGTGGTTCTGGCACTGTATTGAGAGATAATGCTGGGAAGGATCATCTCTTGGGCTTGGAAAGGCAGCACGAGGTTTGGTAGCGCCTGTTTGTGCCACCAGTTAAAGTAGCTCCTATTCCATAACTGGGTTGAGTAAGATGAAATCATTCAGAGCAGGCTGTTGTGGTTGTATTACCGAGCAGTGAAGTCAGGCTTAGATTAATATATGAATATAGAAGCACCATGATCCAGTTTCTAGAGTGCTTATTTTGTATTTATGTGGCAAATACAGAAATTAAAAGTAGCGGTGCAGTTTATGGGAATTTCCAGCTTTTTCCAGGCTCTTACAATCTTCTGGTCAAGCTGCTGCTTAAAGGCAGATATCTCCATAAAGGGGCAGACACTAATGGGAGTTTAACATTAGTCCATGGATTGCTATAATCCTCTGTATTACAGCAAGTTTAAGAACGTGAACCCAGCACATCAGACCTGGAGATCTCCATTCTGCACTGATTGTGTTTTCCTCCATATTGATAAAGTAGCACTTCTTTGCAGCACAATTTAGCAGCAGTTGTTTGAGACATGCCTGAAGAGTAATACATGCATACGCTTTGAGACTTCAGATCAAAAAGTCAAATGTAGAATGCATTGCACATTACTGTGCTTTTTATGAGATAGGAGTTAACAGCATTCCAAGCTCAAAAGGTTCAAATCGATGACATGTCAGGGAACAGACTCCAGGGGCTGAAGACCATTTTGCTGGTTGCTAATGCAGTGATGATTTCCTGTCTAAAGCCAAAGGGATCAATAACTCCAGTTAGAAAGAAAACTCTTCAGGGGAAAGAGAGCTTGCGTCAGAGGAGCTCACTGGACTGTTTAAGTAACAGCGTTTTATAGATCCAGCAAACAAGTGTATTCCCAGCCCAGTAAGCAACATTCTTCAGCGGCAGGCCAGGTACAGCAGAAATTAATTCAGCTTAATAACGTGTGTAGCTTGTAGAACCATCCACAGCATTACAGGATTAATTTGGCAACACTTGCCATTTGGGCCTGACTCTCCATGAGGCAGATCACATGAGGGGATCACAGGCTCATCTGTAACTGCATGGGATGCTTTGGAAAGCACCATGTAGGATTCATTCCCTGTGTCTGGATGGAATTGCAGAATCAATCAGGTTGGAAGAGACCTTTAAGATCATCAAGTCCAACCATTAACCCAGCACTGCCAAGGCCACCACTAAACCATGTCCCTCAGTGCCCCATTTACTGCTTTTTAAGGCCAACCATGCAGTCAGTTTCTTACCCAGCCAGGAATAGACCTATCCAAGCTGTGAGCGATCAGTTTCTGTAGAATGCTGTGGCAAATGGTGTCAAAGACTTTACTAAAGTCTAGGTAGGCAATGTCCACAACCTTTCCTTCATCCACCAAGTGGGTCAACTTGTCATAGAAGATCAGGTTAGTCAAGCAGGACCTTCCTTTCATAAACCATATACTGATAGGTGCTTTCTTTCTGCATCAACTGTCGAAGAAAGATTTATCCATCCCAGCAGATCAATGTCTGCTTGAAACATACTCACAAATGAGCATCAGCTCTGCCTGATTAAAGCAGGTCAGAGAATGTCTACCTAAAGTAGACCATCAGAATAGCTCTAACTGGGGAAATGTATGCTGATGAGGCTGTGTATTTGCATTCACATACAGGTAGTGAAAGACCTAGTGAAGATCATCTCAAATCCATCCCTCCCAGAGCTGTTGGTTGCCATTGTCCCATCTCAATCAAGAGCTAGTGATGAGCTATATATATTAAATGCCAACTATGGTTTCAGTTTAGCTGTTGAGGCACAGTATAAATTCAATGTATGAAAAGGTTTTCTGCAGAGCTTCCCCATTGCCTCAGGGAATGAGTAAGAAATTCCTTCCCTTGCTGTAGTATGTACCAGCAGGTGGAGGCTGCTGCACTTGGTGGCTGTCTGCCTAAGGCATATTTTATTTCCAAAGAAGGAGGAACAGTCCTTGGGGAGGGAGGGGTGCTGGAACTGTGTCCTGATGTAGTGAAGGCTGAGGAACCCTTGGGATGTTTGGGTGACAACTCCAGCAAACCCTGAGAAGGGATGGAGTATGGAAAACGGGCAGCTGGGGAAGGCATGCGGGATGAGCCCTGAGCCCAGGGGTGAGGTGAGAGTCTGCAGTTGCTGATGAATGAGAAGAAAGGTTTCTGAGTATGGGGCTGTGGGAAGTAGCTCGAGTGTTACTTCTTTTTCATTTTCAGCACCTCTGTCTTTGTGAGGTTTCTTTTTCTAACTGTGCTTATTTTATGTGGTCTAAATAGATTGTATATCTTTAATATAGCTGACTTGAGTGAAGGGTGTTTTTGAAGTAACTGTAGAGCTTTGTTGCAATGGCTGCAGCAGTACTTACAACCAACATGTGTTACTTGCATGTGCAGAGGCCGGGACAGTGGCACATTGCTTCCAAAAATCCAGAGGGTAGCAGGATAAGTGCCCACTTGACCACATAGGCTGCTTCAGGAGCTCAAGGTGTGAGAGTCTCAGGGGAAGAGGTACCTCCTGGTGCCAGTGTGGTGCTTCCCGGCTTCTGGGAAGTCAGGGGACCCTTGTGCAGTCAGGCTGGTCTACGGCAGGAATGTGTGGCTTGCAGCCTGGGATTTGAGAGGGTTTCTACATGTGCTTCTGTGCACTGATGTGCCTGACGTGGGGTTCATCAGCATTTGGTTTCATCTGAGGCTGCACTGGGAATGGTTCTCCTTAATTTGTTTTAGCCATGTGTATCTCTAACCCCACAAAAATGGGTTGTCTCGTTTTTCAATTCTGTTCTCGTGGGTTCTTTTCTTGCTGTGCAAATATTGATCTATAATCAGCACAAGCTTAGCTTTACTCCCACAGACCTCGCAGAATAAGTTAGAAGGCCTGAACTTAAAATAACAGCTGTTTTGACTACCTCATCCTTAATATGAAGTGACAGTTCTTAATGAGGGCTATCATCGAATTACCAGGCTTCCATAGACTCTCGTACTCCTATGGAGGGATAGCATTTTATGTTTAGCACCTGAAATAGGATTTTCAGTTTAAAAGCTGAATCCAGATCTCTATATCTAGCTCTTCTTGTTTCAGAGGTATTTAACTTGCAAATCCCTGTGCTTTTATTTTATGTAAGTCCTATTTCAGGTATTTGCATTTAAGATTTGGTTGGACTTGTATGAAAGGCTCTGCATAGCACAAGACAGCTTGCTTTGGAAGCAGGAAAGTAGAAATGCCTCCCACGGAAAAACAAGGACCCATAGTTAATACATGTTCCTCACAATGTGCACGTCTCACAATGCTATTTTCCCACTGTGACTAATCCCCCATTGCAGTTCCCCCTGCCCATCTTCACCAGTGGGAAACTCTGTAATTCATCCATGGAGCTGTACACACAGGTATGGACATCAAGAGCACTTAGCAGCCTATGGTACAGTTCAGCAGACTGAGATAATGCATCCTGTGCATGGAGAATAATACGCTTCTATACTTCTCCTAAGCTTTTTTTTCTCTGAAAGGAAAGGAATTATCTGATCAGGGTGCTGATTTCCTGCAAAGGCAGCAGCTCTTCAGAGCTGCAAACGCTGGTGTGTGCGTATAGCCCAACCAGTCCTTGGGGTAAATGCAGCTCAGACTAGAGTGCTTTACTTCTTGCTCCTGCATGAACCAGAAGACCTCGGTTAGCTAAAGAGTGCTCATCCATTCTTTTTAATCGCATGCAGTGATCTTTCTTGCAGCATGGGCTAGTTCAGTCTCTGATAGAGTATGAGTACTTCTAACACTGCTGGAAAGCAGGGAGTCATTGGGATACTTCTAATGTCATCATTACAACAGAGAGCACCTGTGGGGACCTCTGCAAAAGGCAAGATTTGGAGTGAAAGCTGCTAATCACTGTAATAGTCTCCCCTGAAGAGAGAAAAATGGATATATCTGTAGGTGAAGTCCAAGGAGAGCCTGAGGTACTTTATAGCTCTGGTTTATGGAAATCAGCACCACAGAAATGCTATTGGGATCCTGGAGTCTGTCTTATTGTAAGAAGGCCTTGTGACATGGCTGGGTATGGTGATCTGAAGAACACTAGCAGTGTCCCATCAGCTCTGTTAGGAGCCATAAGGAGCTATTCCAGTGATAGGTAGGTCCAGGTTTCCCTCTTTCTTGAGGGTCTTACAGAGATGGGCAAGGAGAGGACTACCGGGCTGTGTACACTTTGTGGATAGCCCTCTTAGGTCATGCAGCAGGTGGGCATCCAATTCCTATGGACACTAGACTGTTCCAGGGGCTCTCAGGAGGAAAAGGGGGCTCTGATTTGCATGAGTTACACTTGAAGGTTGGGCCGTAGTGAAAGGGATCTCATTTCACTGCATTTGGATTCCATTTCCTCATGGAAAACAGCCATCCTCTGACTTGGTGGATGATTTTCAACTTCATATGAAATCAGCAGGCTTACATGATGAGAGTAACTTGTGTCCTGTGTATTCAGTGAGCTGCACTGAGGAACAAAAACTGTCCAAAACGCAGCAGGAACGGATGCAGTTACCTACCTTATGAAGAATAAATGCATATTGTAGAGTGCAGATGCCAGAAGAATCAGGGCTATAGATGTAAACTTGGAGATTGATCTTTTCTCTGAAGAATGGCAAGGCATAACAAAATACTGGACAAATACCAAGAGTGCATGGCTGTTAAAATACCAGCTTTATGGAGTTGATATTATGACAGGGGATACCTAGTGAGAGATTCAGACTCTACTAGCAAAAGCAAATCATCAGTAAATAGGAGTTTGCTTTGACCAAAACCTTACCGAAGGGGTAGGGTAGGGGTGTCCCCACTTTGGGGACAAGTTACATTCAAAAGTCAAATGCAGCCAGACTTTTCCTCTAACATCATTTCAAAATGGAAACCAAAACAGTGCAACATTTTATCATAGAATCATAGAATAGTCAGGGTTGGAAAGGACCTTAAGATCATACAGTTCCAACCCCCTGCCATGGGCAGGGACAC
>JASSUY010051052.1:0-24508 GCA_032466535.1 Forpus xanthops | reverse complement strand
AGCTTTTTTGGGAACTGTCAAGATGAAAAGCTTATTTTACTGAACTTTTCCCAGGCAGAACAGTTGGGAAAAAAAAAAAAAAAAAAAAAAGACAATTTGATTAAATTTTAGTGTGCTATGAATATCTATTGGTTTTCTGGATTTTTTTTTTTTTTTTAACCAACAACTACTACTCCTTTAATTTTTTTTTTTTTTTTGATCTTATCAAACCTGATTTACTGAATCAGTGGTTAAATGTTTCAGGTCTCAAACCAATAATCATACTAGTCATATGCCTGAGATTTAAACACATGGCTTACCTCTGTAGTGAACCAGTTTCTGTGTTGGAAGTGAAATTTATGTTCAAGTGATTCTTTTTTCTTAGCTTCAAAGAAAGAAAGAGTAAGTCCCAACAAAGGTAGTTTTTGTCATCATTCAGTTGTTCTTACCATCAAATTTCAGAAGGCAGTCATCTTTTGCATTCTCCCTCTTTTTACTTGTATAAGTGAACTATATGTTATCATTTGAAAGTTTCCTGTAACCTCTGAACAATTCACATATAATTCTTTTACTTGCTTTTATTTAATTTCCAGGTAGCTGCATGAATGAAACACGAGCATACTGGCTGTTTTGACAGACTTTCCACCCCCCTCTTTACTACATGTTTTGTCATGTCATATTAGAGAAGGATGCCATTTTAAGAGTGTGTGTTTGTTTCTAAGAAAAATAAGTTAAACCCTCCACACACCACAACTACCAACTACACAGTATCCAAGCAAACAACATCCTTCGATTTAGAATTTCCCCATAGCGCATCAGAGTGTATTATGGAAATAATGTTGTAAAAGAATACAGAGGATATTTTTTCTTTACCATTGGGGAAATGAATGGAATTGGTCTGCTTGTAACTTAGGAAATATGCAATTCACTTACTTTCCATTGTCTGGTCTGAAATATTCAAAAGATTCTTATTTTTCCATATCAACACTTTCTTAATTTCAAAGTTCTTATTCTGTTGATTAGGAGTTCATAGCAATTAATGTTTTTAATTAGAACACCTCCAAAAATGAAAAATTGATTTTTATGGTTTTTATGTTATTCTAGACCAGCTTGACTGTTGGAGACAAATGAGAAAAAGAAAGAAGAGAAAATCCATGCAAACAAACTGAAGACTCTGTGGTCCATACAGTGGATAATAGCTTTTCCATCCTTTCAATCATTCTTAAGTGCGAATGGATTATCCAAATTACTGTGCATTTGTATTGAAATTGGTTCCTATTAATATAATCAGACTCTTGTGTGGAGAGTGATGACATAGTACACTGCCCTGGGTTCAGATGTAGTAGTTATTTTACTCCTTGTCATGTTTCAGGAGCAGCAGTCGTCTTTCCCCTTTAAGTAGTAGCTGATTTTTCGGCTTGGGAGCAATGCTGATAACACCAGTGTTTATAGTTATGCTTGGAATGTTTAGGCTGGCCAAGGAATTTATGAGTTTCATGCTCTGCCAAGGTGGAGGAGAGCTGGGAAGAAGCCAGGTGGAAGCAGAGACAGGGCATCTGACCCAAACTGACCAAAGAGGTATTCCATACCACAGCACGTCATGTCCAAGAGGTAGAAACGGAGGGCAGAGACCTGAAAAGATGGTGGTGCAGGGGGGGTGTGCACGGCACAGCTGGGATTTGGTATGAGGTGATGGGGTGCACTGCGTAGTCGAGCTTGGTATCAGTTGATGGGGGGGCACTGTGTGGTGTAGCTAGATATTAGGTGAAGATCCGTTGGATTCTCTTTCCTTGTATTTTCTCTTGTACTATTATTGGTGGTAGCAGTAGTGATTGATGTTATACCTTAGTTACTGAACTGTTCTTATCTCAACCTGTGGGAGTTGCATTCTTCTGAATTTCCTTCCCATTTCCCCGGGAAGAAAGAGGGGGAAGTGAGTGAGCAAGCGATTGCGTGAGTTTGAAAGCCTTAAACCATGATACTCCTTAATAGCTAGTGCAGTGCAGTGTTTTCAACTTTAGTCTGAGAACAATGTTGATAATGTACCAATGTTTTTAGTTGCTGTTAAGTAGACTTATTCCAATGAAGGACTTTTCAGTCTCTCATGCTCTGCCAGTGAGAAGGGGCTCAAGGAGCCAGGAGGAAGAAGAGACAGGACACCTGAGCCAAACTAGCCAAAGGGATATTCCATACCACAGCATGTCAGGCCCAGTATATAAACTTGAGGGAGCTACACAGAAGGCCCAGATTGCTGCTTCAATCGGCCTGGGTATCTGTCAGCTGGTGGTGACCAATTGTGTTGTGCATCACTTGTGTGTATTGTTTTTTCAGCTTCCCTTTTTAGTTTTATATTTTCTTCCCTTGTTATTTCACTTATTATTATTGGCTGTAGTTGTAGTAGTTTTTTTGTTATACCTTACTTATTGGACTTTACTTAATCCATAGGATTTACATTCTTTCAATTCTCCTTACCATCCTGCAAGGAGTAGGGGGAAAAATGGGAGGGTGTGAACAAGCCAATGCGTGATTCTGAGTTACCAGCTGGGGTTAAACCATGACGCAGACAGTCAGATTTTGCAGAATGTAGCTGTCGATATATTTAGGCTTCTTTCCAAAGAAACTGGTGTTTAAAATTTGAATCTGAACTTCTGCTTCTTGGAGAAATGGAAGTACAGTGAACTTGTACTCTTAAACAATATCAAATAAATGCTGATTAGGAAATGCTGCAGAAGTGCACAATATAGATCAGAAAAATCATATCCAAACCTCTAAAATTTTTCTTTCTTCAAGATTAAAGCAGAGAACTGGTCAGTTTTCTACACCTTTTGTTCATTCTTCCTCTAGCTCTTTGCTTTATGTTCTGTTCAGCCTTGATTTTAGAAAAAAAAAAGATATGATAAAGAAGAAAGCCACCTACTTCTACTTTTCATTCTTGCATTATCAAGAAAAATTGATTCTGGGATCTGGTATTTTTTTATTTAAATAGATTCAGAGATAAGTACCATTTCCACTGCAATATGTTTAGGGTTATTACTTGTTTCAAATCCGTGTGAGGGAACATAGGTGACTAAGAGCAGTTTCATCATCTATATTCAACTTTCTTCTTTGTCAAACCTATTCTTTGTTGGATTTTTGTTTACCTATGCAGACAGGAAAACAGAAAGTAGCTTGTTGTCCTTCCAAGCTATTGTAAGTACTATTGCTTAAAGCTTCTAAATAACTGAAGATTAATTTATATGTAAAGAATTGAAAAAATAAACTGTCATAAAGTAATATTTTTTCTCATTTGCTTTAACTTTGGACTTCTTAAATTATTATTGCTTCTCTGATATGACAACAGCCTAAACTCTGAAGCAATTTTTTTCTTTGAATGAAAATATTTCTCAGTTACTAAATTGGGTAAGACTATATGTAAATACTTCCAAATTAGCTAATATTTACCCTCTAATCGAGCAGGGAGAGTTTCTTATTCATTAATGCAGTCTCTACTTAGAGTTCAGTTAGGCTAATTATCTTCAGAGAAAAATCACAAATTATTCTCAGTTCAGGAATTTAAAGTAGCAGTGCCAGTGAAAAATTCTGATATGCTCAAAGATGTTTTTGACCATTGGAACAGTATTCATAATTCTATGCTTCACCCAAGTCTCATAAGAGGTGCACAGAGAAAAACACTTTATGCTATTGCCTGTATGGTTACTTTTAACAGGCTGTGAACAAATACTGGAGTCTTTGTCCATAATTATCCAAAAGCATCTGTCATTGTAAGTCTACTTGGCAAATAATGTGAGAATGTCTTAGAAAAAGAAGGCAATGAAACAGAAAGCATGATGCTGTTACCATAGAGACCTATGAGGTATACAGTACTTGGAATTTGCTTGAAGTTCTTACTGCAGCAAAACAAACACAGAATAGATAGATACAAATAAAACCAAGGGCAATTGCTAGTATAGAATGACTTTTGTAAGAAGAAAATCCACCAGCTTGGAAAACAATAGCTAGCAGAGGACATGCCAGTGGTTTAAACTCACAGATGGGCAGAAAAGGCAAAAAGGGAATAATTATTGCTATTTCTCATGATCAGTAAAAAACAAAAAAAACCCACACTCCTAAAATAAAAAAAAAAACAACAAACAAAAAAACCCAACCAAGAAAACCCACAAAAACATTCCTACTAAATAATAAAGTTGAAGTTTTTAAAATAACTTTTTATAAACAACATCATTGATTTATAAAATGCACTGACAAATTACAGTAAAGGTATGAGTGAGTTCAAAAATAAGGTACACAAATTCAGAATGGATACATGTAGATTATTAAAAACAATAGTCCAGCAAGGTTTTAATGACTGGAAGCTTAGAGGATATCCCAAGGGGTAAATTGGTTGTCTTTCTTTTTTTTTTAGAGCAGCATGCTGATCTACACAAAGTGCTTGTTTTGCCCTAATATGATTTTCTTGTGTTCTTAACTCCCATGCAACATTTTACTAAAGCCTGTTATGTACAAGGCTTATGCTATTTTGCTACAACTGGATTTAATGTATAAACAATAATACCAATAAAAATCTCCTTTAAATCATCTCTCTATAACAATCTACCCAAAATCTGAAATGTATATCAAGCCTCAGTGTACATTTGTGACTATGTTTACCTAATGCATAGTTGACTTCAACCTGTACTACTTATCAAATATTTGTGCTCTTGCTGTAGTAATTCTGTTAGAGAAAGAAAATAGTTTCATGAGTAGAGCATTTGATTGTCAAGTCATGTCATGAGAGATATTAGCAACAATAATATTTTTCTAATTACAGTGTAAGTAAACACAACAAATTTCCCAGCAATTTATTTCCAGGCTTACTCTTTTCAGGAAGTGCTTAAAATATATAGTAGCCATCTTCTCCTGCCTCCACCTAGTGTGTACTACATGTGCTTCCCTATTGGCTGCCTGAGGTTTCTTTAGTTCCAGGATTTATAGCTGCAATTGAAAGAGTACTTCAAAACATTTGGATTTAATGACCTGTTCTTTCCAAACTACAGCATCTGCTCTACCAAAAATCTTCCTTAGTTAACACTTGCTTCAGACTTCTGTTTTGGAAAGTGGTTTCTGTGCTTATGTTTATATGGAGAAAGTGATCTACTCCAGGCCACTTATTAACCTCAAATTAAATGGCATACCATGGCTTGTGTTTAGATTGAATTTTGACTAGCCTCCTTAAGAGCTGCTACATTACATGTTCCTGGCCTCTTGGATTCCTTTGAGTTTTATGTGATACCTTTGGAATCATAAAATATGATTATTTTGTCAGTGTAGTTAGGTCTTTTTAATTCACAGTATATGACATTGGGGAATTGTTGGAACTGAATAGAATTCTACTTCTCTTGGGGAATCAAAGTTTGAGAGGAAGGGAGTGTTTACAAGATTGAAACATTGAATTAATTTTAAATTTTGAAACAAAACTGTACTGCATTCATTGAATAGCAATTTATACTCTACTTATCATCATGATGCTGTATACACAACTCTTCAACAACCTTTTCTTAGGTTAGCTGTGAGTATACAATGCATTGGAGCTCATGTTGTAGCATTAGGGTTGCTGGCTGCAGTCTGTGATGGTTCTTCCTCAAGGGGGAGGTGGTCAGGTCTCAGGTCTCATCAGGGACACAAATTGAGACTGAGGTAGCCTGGTAGACATCCTTCTTTCTCTTCTGATTTTCCTTGTTTATGCCATAGTATTCCCTCCATCCCCCAAACAGGGTTTTCTCTGCTCCCGGTACTGCTAATCTTGTCCTGTGTCTGGTAACACTAACTGTTCAGCAGACACAGCAACAATAGGGACAAAAAATATTTAACATTTGCCTTGAAAGGAGCTGTTGATTTTGTACTAACATAATTAGTGTTTTTTGCATTAGTACAAATATTATTTTAGCACAGTTCTGAAATCTAACATTTTATGCCACTTAGGTTTTATTTCTGCATAATACATAATTACTATGCTATAGTATTAAACATAGCAGTGGCACCAAACTCAACAAACCTTAATTTACTGTTCTTCTAGTGGTTTTAAATATCTCATTGCTTCAAGAAAAAGCCATTTGAAAACTAAGGTACTGATGTAATTAAATTAAATTTTAATCAGAGGTAGCTATGGAAATTCTATGTTTATTATTCCAGTAATAAGCACTGACAATCTTCTATCTCTTTTGTCATTGTGGTGTATGTCATAAAAGTGGGAGAAATGCAAAAACAGTTAACATTAGGTACATTTAGTAGTATTAGCAAGATAAACAGTTTGTTTGGGTTTTTTTTTTTTTGAGAGTACATTCTGATGTTTCAAGTATTCTTCTAAGCTGGCTTAATTTACTGCTGAACTCATACATGTGGAAAAGAATGTCTGATCCCAGTAAAATCTCATGAAAACAAAACCCAACCTAACTTGCAATTTGACCAGTTCAGTGTAGGCTAGCTTCTTTTACGAGACAATTGTCTGATTATCTAGTATTTTCTCTCCCAGAAATAATGTCTAATTGATAGTCAAGAAAAAAAGTTCATTACACCATGTGATATTTGATTAAATTGATATATGGTGTTTTTTATGAGCTAAGAAAATATCTTGCGCTACATTTACCTACCCCTTAGATGAAATTTAGCTAATAATCCTATTAAAAGTAGGCAAACCAACAATTATTCAGGAGATAAGAGAAGAAAAAAAAAAGAAAACAAGCAAATGACCTCTCTGTACTATTTTCTACTGAATAGTCATTTTTTGCAGAATTTTTGAAGTGTTGTGTAGTGTTTTTTTCTTTTATTTTTCAAAGCTAGGCTCTTGTCATGAAGTTCTAAGCCAAACTTTTAGTGCTCAAATAGCAGGGTTTTGTTGTTTATTTTTTTTCCAGTGAAAAACATTCAGTCTTTTTCCTTAATTTAAAAAGGATTTATCATCATCTGTAAATTTTTGTAAATGTAGTAAATTTTATTTAAATTCATAACCATGTTTCAAATGGCACATGCATACACTGAACTATGCAGTGTATTTTACAGAATTATCAGGTAGATCAGTGAAGTTTTATAGATTTATGCACTGGTTTGGAATAACCAGTAGGGCTTTGAGTTTAAGTCTCAAGATAGCTCCTTCTAAGCTGTCTGAGGCATTGTGTTGTACATTTTAATTAATGTAAAATGATAAGGGACAAATATTTACCATCATAATACCATCATTTATTTATATTCAGATGCCAAACTCTCATAGTTTTCAAGCAAATACGTAATGAAAATTGTTTTTTCAATACATCAAAATATCAGATGGATCCTGGAGAAAGTTAAATTTAGCATGGTCCAGCAACTATTTTTGACAAGCAGACGCAATCCCAGCATTTCATAGAATGAGAGTTATGATGTGTGGACCAGGGCTGCTAGTGTTAAAAAGTGGTGGTGGGCTTTTAGTAATATATGTGCACTTTCAGGTAGCCAAGGCTTTTTTTAATCTTTATGGCTTACAAATATGTTCATCACTGTAAATGTCCTCCACTTTGATCTATTATTGTTACATTAATCATCAATTTACAGTATTGGCAGTATCAAATCCAAAACAGATATTGGTCAATTTGAAAAAGTTGTAGCTGTCATCAGACAAAGGACAAACTAAGCATAAATAAAGAACATCTTTAAATGATTAAACCAACTAATATTTGACTAGCCTTAGCTAAAACAGACTTGAAATGCAGCAAAACTAGTGGCTAGGTTAAAAAAAAATGTACCTAGAAGAAAAAAGAGAAGAAAAAAGAGAAGAAAAAAGATAGTTAAGACTTAGGTGAGAAATAAATAATTTAAAAAACTGAATCACAGTTTGTCTCTTTTCAGTTGCTACCTATCCTTTGAGCTGTTACCAAGTTGTTGCACCAAAGTTACAGAATTGTTGGACTCCCACCACTCTATCAAATTCCAGTCATATCACAGGAAAAAGAAATATACTCTGTATGCCAAGATGACTATTTTTTATTATTTTAGTAAAAAAAGAATAATTAATCTAGTTACAATGATGCAAACAGATTTCAAAATATATACTGTTAAAATGATGTCCAGTATCATCCTAGGCCTGTATTTGCCTATACCACATTTCACTACAGGGTCATAGACTGTTCCCTCTACCCAGAATAACTGCTATTTATTACTATATATTAGTTACAAAACATGTGTAATAGGCACTATTACAGAAAATTGTAGAAAGTTAAGCAAAAGCTGAAACAAAGGTAATTGCTTAAGAAACAAATGGCTCAGCTGAGGATCAAACTAGTTTATTGATTTATTAAGGATGCAATCATCTGATAATCAGTGAACCATATATTCAGGATCAAAATCTATAATAAACAGGTATATCACAATCCTAGACATTTGCAAACTGTTAAAAAATTCCAGTACAATTCTAAACACTCTTCTGTAACTAATGCCAGGAAGTTTTTAACTATATGTACACACAATCATACTGCTGCATGCTCACACCTTTCATGAAGTTTATGTACACCCTGAGCTGTGGAAGTTATCATCACCCCTTTCCTGGTTGTGGTGACGCCCTTAGCTGCCACTTCCAGGAGATGTGGCTGCCCCAATTTTCTCTGCCTTCCTGCTGCTCTCAAAATTCCACTGACACACAGCCACTGTGTGGTACCCTGGGTGGTGACCCTGCACCTCGAAGTGGGGTCCCTGTATGCTGCTCTACTGCCAGCCCACTGCTGTGTGCTCCTGTCTTCACTGTTCAGTCTGGGCAGGGGTCAAGGTGTCTGGGAGATGCTGCCAACAGGGACAAGCCCCCTCTGATGGCTGTCACTGCCTTTCCAGGGCTTTTTCTCTGTCACACATGTCCATTCTCCCTCTATATTTCTTTTCAGGTTGAATTCTTCTTTGTAATTCCCTTACTGTTTAATCTTGCTGATGACTATCTTACCCTTTAACCTGATCTGTTTTGGGCAAGTGGTCCACCAGAGACATTTTGTGTCTTTCACACACATGCAAAGAAATATTTATTTATGCTCACTTTCCTACCTCAAGAAATACATTTATCCAGGTCATGTGCTAGAGGAAGGCTGAGTGAGCACTTGCAAAGCTAGTAGTCTTCTGGTCAATAAATTAATTGCTGTTACTAGCTAAAACAATTGTTCAGACAGGCCAAGATAAGTTTAGAGAAAGTGAGAAGATCTAACATTTGTGTTCTGAGAATAACACATAGCCTATAAACTTTC
This sequence comes from Forpus xanthops, assembly GCA_032466535.1. Taxonomy (NCBI): domain Eukaryota; kingdom Metazoa; phylum Chordata; class Aves; order Psittaciformes; family Psittacidae; genus Forpus; species Forpus xanthops. The sequence goes on along the minus strand of JASSUY010051052.1, from coordinate 15,299 downwards.
ATAGCAACAGCAGCACTATGTTTACAGAGCAACATGGCAAAAAAGACCAATTCCAAGGAAAGCAATGTGGTGCCCTGGAATGGGGAAAAATCTCTCTAGTCTATATCTTTCAGAACTATGGGAATAGGACTTCCTTACCTCTTTCTTTTTCTATGAAAACACAAAGGAACTACAGCTCTTAGAAAATAAGGCAGATAACTTACCTACATAAAAATCTTCATAGAAGAAACATCATTCATTTTCAAATCTTCCTACTTCAACCTCCCTTACAGCCTCTCTTTTTTTTCTCCTACGGAGTAAGGAAATAAAAGATAAGACTTTCAGGGCAAAATGAAAAAATGGATTGTCGTGGTTTAAGCCTTTCAGTCACACAGTTTTCTCTCTCACTCACTTCCCCCTCTTTCTTCCCCTCACTCCCAGAGGGATGGGAAGGAGAATCGAAAGAACTCAACTCCCACATGTTGAGATAAGAACAATTTAGTAACTAAGGTAACACAAACCACTACTGCTACCACCAGTAATAATAATGACAAGAGAAATACAAGGGAAAAGAATACAATAGCTCACCACCTATACCCAGCCCATGTAGTGCACCCCCACCCTTCTGGGTCTCTGCCCTCCGTTTTACATCCTGGGCATGACATGCTGTGGTATGCAGTACCTCTTTGGTCAGTTTTGGTCAGGTGTCCTGTCTCTTCTTCCCCCTGGCCTCCTCTTGCCTTCCCCTTCTCCCTGAAAGAGCATGAGCCTCAGAAAGTTCTTGGTCAGACCAAAACATTACCAAGCAGTAACTGAAAACACTGGTGTTATCAGCGTTGTTCCCAGGCCCAAAATCAAAGACACAGAGCTGTACCAGCTATCAAGAAGGAGAAAAATGACTGCTACTGCTGAACCCATGACATTGATGGAGCACAATACCCATTTCTTTAACTTCTTCAGAACTTGTAAAATCTCAGAACAACATTGATTAGTGTTGTGTTGTTGCAATTTTAACAAATCTGTTTTCAGAGAAGTAATACACATTTGATACGCTGGAGGGAAGGTATGCCATCCTGAGGGACCTTAACACACTTAAGGTGGGCTGATGACAACCTTATGAAGTTTAACCATGCTAAGTGCAAGGTACTACATGTGTGTCAGAGTAATCTCAGGCGCAGCTACAGGTTGTGCAGGGAAGAGATTCAGAGCAGCCCTGCGGAGAAGGACCTTGGGGTGTTGGTTGATGAAAAAATGAACATGAGCCAACAGTGGGCACTCACAGCCCAGAAAGGCAACCGTATCCTGGGCTGCATCAAAAGGACTGTGACTAGCAGGTCAAGGGATCCTGCCCCTCTACTCTGCTCTTGTAAGATCTCACTTGGAGTTTTGTATGCAGTTCTGGTGTCCTTAACATAAAAAGGATGTGGTACTGTTGGAACAAGTCCATAGGAGAGCCGCAAGGATGATCAAGGCACTGGAGCACCTCCTGTATGAAGACAGGCTGAGAAAGTTGTGTCTGTTGAACCAGGAGAAGAGAAGGCTGCGTGGAGACTTCATAGCAGCCTTCCAATATCTGAAGGGGATCTATAGGGATGCTGGTGAAGGACTCTTCATGTGGGACTGCAATGATAGGACAAGGGGTAGCAAGTTAAAACTTAAACAAGGGAAGTTTAGATTGAATATAAGAAAGAAATTCTTTACTGTAAGGGTGGTGAGGCACTGGAACGGGTTGCCCAAGGAAGATGTGAATGCTCTATCCCTGGCCGTGTTCAAGGCTGGGTTGGACAGAGCCTTGGGTGACATGGTTTAGTGGGAGGTGTGGGGTTAGAACTTGGTGATCTTAAGGTCCTTTCCAACCCTAATTATTCTATGGATCTATGATTGTATTTCCATGTAAGAGCGTCTGGTTAATTCTTTGAACTGATTATGTCCTGGGACCTACTTTCTTCGTGAAAATTTGAGCTATTGGCAAAGTACAACTGAAGGATTCTTCTGTAACTATGGCATGCCAAAGACAAACTCCAGTTCTGGTGAAATCTGAAGACCTTTATTCTGTGTCTAGCATCCCTTGTATAGTCTACTAAGTGCTAAATAGTTACTTTCCATTCCCTTCCCTATCATCCCACTTTAGCAAAACTACTAACGGTTGCAAATGTTCACATTGTTTGATCTGTCTTTGAGGTGCACTTCCTGCTTTATCTTGCAAACTGTATGCTTTGTTTTACTAACTGATCTTTACCCTTCATTCCTGTCTTTACAGTTCCCAAGGCTTAGGCAGGACCAGAGCAATAGCAGCTGGTGTTTTCTTCACTGTTCCCAGGGCTTAAGCTGGACCAGCACAATAACGACTGGATCCATTTCATTAACTATTTGTATCCCATCACCCACATGTAACTTTCTTTTTCTTCTTTCTCAGATGTTACCTGCTGCAACTAACTCCACATCTTAATGCCAGATAAATGAGGGCGACTGCTAAGTTTCAGACAGTCTTTTGTGCCCCATGCTCCTGGCTTCCTCATCATCTTGAAGGACCAGTGCATGGGGGCTCAGGAAGAAAATGTAGATATAAAAAAGAGAGTTAGATAACTGGCTTCTTTCCATTAACTAAACTATGTAGCTACCCAACTAAATATCAAGGATCCCTTGATAGCCAAGATAGTCTTTGCTATACCAAGCTGGACATTCATGCTTTATAGTTGCTGGTTTATTTGTGGCAAGCAGTCTAAATTTGTCTAAATGAAGGTCTGCGTTTGATCTTTCTTTTCTAAGCATAATCAAAAGCATGTCTTTTATTCCGTTACCCGTTATTTGGTCTGGCATAGGTTCCTAGTGCTTTCTGGGCTTTCCTAACATGAGGGCACAGGTCTCCCAGGGGCCAAAGGTCATGTTCATCAGCTCTTAAGCCATATCAGATACCACTTGACAACAGTGTTCAGATTCTTGAATACAGCTCCTGGGTTCCCATTTTTCTACTTTAATATAGAATTCTCATGGTTAGAGCACCAACTCAGGAAGCAAACATTCAGTCTTTTTTTTTTTTTTTTTGTAGAAACCACACAGTCCTGCTTTCTTAGATAGGGCTGTCATTAAAAAAGATGTCTTATGCAGCTACCGTCTTACATTTCAACCTCGAGTTTTCATTTTGTAACTGCTTGCATTAGGTTTAGTTTTACTTCATTTATTTATTTATTTTTACTAGCAGCAGATCAACAGTACAGTATTCCTGCTTTGAAGTAACTTCAGAGATTGGTTTAAAGCGTCTTTTACTGCAGTCTTAGTAAAACTTTCTGTATCAGTACCTCTCTGTGATCTCAAGTATTTCCCAAAGTCCTTTGCAGAACTTATCTCGAGCTGTACCCTCTGAGTTCAGAGCTTCAGAAAAAAAGAATAAAGAAAGAAGAAATATGTGCCTGTGAGTGTGTTTAAATACCAGCTTTCAAGAAAGGTGTTCAAAGTCATGCGAACAGTCCAAGGGGTTATAGACACCACTGAGCCAGAAATAACAGAGATATATTTTGTAATTTTTATTCCTACTGCTGAGAACTTAGTAACTTAAATAAAACAAATAACTTCAATGATACTACTTGCTAAGCTGAGAAACCCTTGAGGAGCTTGAAACTTTTCACAGTCTAGCAGGTACCACCTTTAGCATTGGAGGTTTCAAGGTGGTTAATTATTTGACTTAGTAGAGAGCTATAGTCTTGTGGTTTTTTTAAAAAAAAAGTGATTTTTAAAAAATGTCCAGGCTAATTAGTCTGGCTGTCAATGCAAATATTTTTTCACAAATACTCATATAGTCCAGGTGTACTTTTGTATGAAAAAGGAAAGAAAATTAATTCTCTACTGCATGAGTCCTCTGTACAAAAACATGTTCCACAAAATCAGGTTGAAAAAAATCAGATTATTTTCTCCTATTTTAGACTGCTGGAGCACTGGCATTTTAACATTCATTAATTTAGTAGAAGTATACTCTGATGAATCTTTAGGGTTTTCTTTAATTCTTGTAGAGATGGCTGAAATGCTAACAATACAAGTGCCAAACTGTATTTATTTCCAATTTCCATTTCAATTGTTACTGGCACTTCAGGCTGTAATCGTATAAACTTTCATATTCCCAAAATGTATCACGATGCCCAAATACACCAGAGATATTCCAACTTTTTTTTTTATCATATTCTGCATATATAAATTGGGATCCAATATATGCTATGGCAAAACTTAATTGACATTTTAAAGAGCTTGCAAAGCATACTTTCTCATCCTTGTGGTTTTATAGAACTCTTTGTGTTGGTAACTGCCTTCTTGCTTACAGTGCCATTTTGTAGCTGTGCTCCTTCTAAGAACTACTTGCATGAAGCAAAGAAGGTAGATAGCAAACCAGTTTTTCTTCCTTAAAGATTTTCTTGTTTAAGAAGGCTGAATCTGTTCTACGTCTTCTACACAGTTGATGGTGTCAGAACATAAATAAGTCACTCCCTGAAATGTGTTTTCTTTCTCTATTTTGTAGAGTTGACAGTTCTGACTCAATTTGTCAAACTATAGCAAGCAGCTACTACAAATGGCATATTTTGTAATCAGCTGAAAAAAGTAACGACTTCTTTGATACTGTCTTGTATGACACTAACAGTTGATCAAAACTATACTGACAGAAATTAGTTCAGACAGAAGCCTTCTACAGCTGGGGGACACAACCAATAGTTTTTAGAAAAATTATCCTGCCAGTTCACTTAGAACTGGCATAGTCTCAGTAGGAGACATGCATTTCTTGTAGCCTGAGGCATGTGCTGTTATGTTGGATATCCCTAATGAAGTGAAGAGCGTGGGCAGCTGACCTTCTCTCTCTCCCCTACCTGAGTCTGTGCTTACCTTTAGCTGAACAGAATAACAGCCCTTTTCATAAGAGTCAGAAGAACTGCAAAATTATTGTGCCATGAGGAGGAAAGGTATGAAGGGTACTTTAAACTGAGATCTAAACATGCCTTTTATAAGCCATGAATGTCTTTAAAATATAGCTTATTTCTCTATAGGAAGGGGTCAGGGAGGGTGGCTGAATTGTTGGTTTTAAGTATAGGTCTCTTTTTTGAAAATGTGTCAGGAATCAAACTTTATTTCTTTACATACCTGTATTAACTTCACTGAGTTCAATAATGGCATGATGTTTAATAAGATTAAGATGTTTGCTGAACACAATGGGTGAAGTCTGAACCTCACAGTACCATCAGAAGGAACTAGGCACAGCATAAAAGATAGCTCTACAAGATTACACTTTTGGCTTTTATTGAGAGCAATTTTGTTGACAGAATTGCATATTTCCAGAATTCTTAAGACACCTTAAGGTATTCTGTTTACTTATGATTTTGGCAGATTTCCAGCCTAGAAAAATTTATTCAAAATGCACCTTTTTGCATGTAGGGGAAACAAACAAACAAAAGCTTTTAAGTGAGTACCTACAACAAAGTTATACTAAAATGAGCAATACCTTAAGTTTGCTTGAGAAGTAGCTTGTTGTTAGGATTGATATATATGTCACCTACACAAAGAACCCAGATACCTGATACTGTTCAAAGTGTTCCATAGATAGCTACTCTTCATTTATTTTATTGACTTGTTGAAATTCAGATTAAACAGAACATGGCATGCAGGCTGGAGTGCTGTTAAAACTTCTCTACCCTGTTCACTAGATTAGGTACACCACTGTATCTAATATTGCAATAAGACAAGACATCACTACTGTTGTAATAAAACTACATAATTTTAAAGTAGTTGTAATGTAAGCAATGACGTTTAAACAGCTGGATTTGGTTTGCATGGCAAGATTTTTGTAATGGGGTAGCTACAGGAGTGGCGTCTGAGAAGATACCAGAAGGTTCCTTCCCCTGTGTCCAATAGAGTCAATACCAGTGACTCCAAGATGGACCATCCATTGGGCAAGGCCAATCTAATCAGTGATGGTAGTAGTGCCTGTAGAATATATTTTCAAAGGGGAAAGAAAACCTAAACATATTCAAGAGCAATTTCAGCTGGAGAAAGAAGTGAGAACATGTGAGAGAAACATTCCTGCAGATCCCAAGGTCACTGAAGAAGGAGCAAAGAAGTTGCACCTGGAACCAGAATAGATTCCCCTGCCGCCCATGGTGCAGGCCATGATGAGGTAGGCTGTGCCTCTGTAGACCATGGAGGTCCATTTTGGAGCAGATATCCATCTGCAGCCTCAAGAGGACCCCATGTTGGAGCAGGTGGATGCACCCAAAGAAGTCTGCGACCCTGTAAGAAGTCCATGCTAGAACAGACTCCTGGTAGGACCTGTGACCCCATAGAGAAAAAATGTTCATGCCAGGGCAGTATTGCTGGCAGGACTTGTGATCCTCCGAGGGACCCAAATTGGAGGAGTTTGTAAGGAGCTGTAACCTATGGGAAGGACCTGTTAGAAAAGTTCATGGAGGACCTGCCTTCCTGCTTTCCTGTTTCAGTCTGTTTTCATAGCTTTTGCTTTGTCTTCCCTCTCCTCTTTGCTTTTTCTCTTTCGGTGTGTCTCCCTGCTCCACTACGTCAATTGTTTAGATTCAACATGACATACTGTTGTGACAAAGTACTATTTGGTCAGTAATGTATGTGTCTTATCAAGTCATACAAATGTAAATACGTGAGAAAACATGGACTTTGAAAAGTGCCAATATTAATGTACACATATTTGCACAGACTAGACATTCAGGTTTTTATTAGTGGTAGAATCTCATCAATATCCAAATAAAAACATTTTCAGAAAAATTTAACTGAATTTTTTTGTACAGTTTGGACGTGTGAGTGCAAATCACAAAATGAATCTCAATAATTACAAATCTAACTCAGTTAGAAGTACATTATTTCAGTATGGCAGTTTCCTGGACAACAGAGTTGGCTGTTTCTGAAAGCTTCAGTATAATTTTTTAAAAAGATTTATTCTAATTTCAAAGCATATAAAATGTGACAAATGTGTTCAGATTTCAATTTAGTGCACAGAGTTTCCAAATTTCTCAGGTAAATGATGTCTTACGCTTTTAGATCACATTTTTATTTCCTCTTCTCCTTGCCTTTCTCTGAAACATAGGAAAAAAATAATAAATGTCATTACTGAGATGTGCTTTTGTTTGAGTTCATACATTCATTCTTCTGTAAATCACAAAACACAAAATACTAAAGATCAGATCCCCAGCCTGCAGAAGCCAGCATGTTTACAGCAACCATTTGCATTTGCATCAGCTGGAGCTGGATTCAGTGCTTTTCCTGGGAAACACTATTATCTGCTACTTTACTGCTCTGTGAATCAAACAGACATAACATACGCAGTGATTAAAGCATCAAGCCCTAAAAAGTACTGTTTTGAACTTCTATTCACTTTTAATGTTGGTTGCTAGAAAACGTGCCGAGAAAAGATTTTGTGTGTTGTAAAAAAGAATGTGTATAACTGAAAATAGTTACGGCTCTGAAACAGTGTTTTTATTCTTGTACTGCCAGGGTGCAGTGTGGCTGTGTTTAGTATCTTTCAGATGCACAAGGGGCTTGTCTCTTTTTAATGTATTTAGGCAGTTTACACTGAACCTATACTGATTTGTTGAAACATCTATGTGTCTTAGGGTTTCGTTTTGCCTTTTGTCTTGTGGGTGGAGTTAATGACAGGAAGAGATCACTTGGCAATATCCAACATAGGCAAAACAGACTCCACCCTGAGAAAATAATTTATTTTATCACCAATGAAATGAGAGTAGGATAATGCAAAATAAAACCAAAACTTAAAGCACTTTCCCCCCAGTCCTCTCTTCTTCCTGGACTCACTTTCACTCCTGATTTTCTCTGCCTCTCATTCCCTAGTGGCAAATGGAGATAGGAAATGGGGCTTATGTTCAATTAATCGCACATTATTTCTGCCACTCTTTCCTTCTCAGGGGAAGGACTCCTCATACTCATCTGCTCCCGTGTGAGGTCCCTTCCATGGGATGCAGTCTTCCATAAACTTCTCCTGTGTGAGTCCTTCCCATAGGCTACAGGTCTTAATGAACTGCTTCAGCGCATGTCCCTTCCATCACAGGTGCAGTCCTTCAGGAAAAGACTGCTCCAGCATGGGTTCCTGTCTCCAGAGGTCCACAGGCATTTCCAGGAGCCTCCTTCAGAGGGGACTTCCTATGGGGTCACAGCTTCCTTTAGACATCCACTTTCTCAGGCTTGAGGTCTTTCATAGGCTGCAGGGGAATCTCTACTCTGGCACCTGGATCACCTCCTCTCCCTTCCCTTTCACTGACCTCACTCCCTGCAGGCTGTTTCTCTCAGATTCTTACTTTTGTCTCTGGCTGCAGTTACCCTTGAACAGCTCTCCCGCCCCTTTCCTTTTAAATATATTATTCCAGAGGTACTATCACTGCTGTTGATAGTCTCAGCTTTGGCCAGAGAAAAGTCAGTTTTGGCGCCAGCTGGTATGGGCTCTGTCAGAGATGAGGGAAGCCTCCGGCATCTTACAGAAGTCATCTCTGTAGCACCACCACTACCAAAACCTTGCGAGGCAAGACGAATACATGAATGTATAATACAAAAATGGCCTTTCCTATCTTAGTATTAATGCTAGAACAGGTAAGGTTACCCCAGAAGGGTGTATTCTTTTTCTGCAATTCCTGGAGAAGTAACAAATGTTTCAAGATTCGTGTCAAACAGAAGAAATTTTAGGGCTGCTACTTACCTGGCATTGCTAATCTGTTATCATTTTTCTGGTTAAGATGTAAAGTGGTTAAGTATTACTTTGTAGCACAGCCCCATGTCAAGGTTGCCTCTTCAGTCATCATGTTGACCAATGCGCCTTGAGAAACAGGGCATTTGTTAAGTTCACATATTTACCTTTCCCAACATCAAAGAACAATTATTTTTGCTGTGTAATGTTCTCTAATATAAAGTGGAATCATAAAGAGAATTAAAGGAAATTAAGCAAAAAATAATGACAGCTATTGTGATAATTAATAATAACAAACTTCAAAAAGTATTATATACATATTCATATATAGTATTATAAGAAACTGTTGCTAAATACAGTGACTGAAAATTTATTTAGAGTGAATGTTTCAATGAGGGGCCCTGAGAATATAAGCACAGGATTATAGCAGAAGTCATAGAAGCATAGAGTCATAGAATAGTTAGGGTTGGGAAGGACATTAAGATCTAGTTCCAATCCTCCTGACATGGGCAGGGACACCTCCCACTAAACCGTGCCACCCAAGGCTCTATCCAGCCTGGCCTTGAACACTGCCAGGGATGGAGAATTCACAACTTCACTGGGCAGCCCATTCCAGTGCCTTACCACCCTCACAGTAAAGAATTTCTTCCTTCTATCCAACCTAAACTTTCCCTTGTCCTGTCACTGCAGTCCCTAATGAAGAGTCATCCCCCAGCATCCTTATAGCTCCCCTTCAGATGTTGGAAGGCTGCTATGAGGTCTCCATGCAGCTTTCTCTTATTCAGGCTCAACAGACCCAACTTTCTCAGCCTGTTTTCTTAGGGATGGTGCTCCAGTCCTCTGGTCATTCTTGTGGTTCTCCTTTGGACTTGCTCCAACAGTACTATGTCCCTTTTATGTTGAGGACAGCAGAACTGCACACAACACCCAAGTGAGATCTCACGCGAGCAGAGGGGCAGGATCACCTTCTTCGACCTGCCGGTCACGCTCCTTTTGATGCAGCCCAGGATTTGGTTGGCTTTCTGGGCTGTGAGTGGACACTGCTGGCTCACGTTCATTTTCTCAACCAGCAACGCCTCCAAGTCCTTCTTCTCAGGGCTGCTCTGAATCTCTGCCCAACCTGCAGCTGTGCTTGGTGTAGGAACTTTCACTTGGCATGGTTAAACTTCATAAGGTTGGCATCAGGCCACCTTACAAGTGTGTCAAGGTCCCTCTGGATGATATTTCTTCCCTCCAGTATATCAACCAAATTACACAGCTTGGTGTCATTGGCAAACTTGTTGAGGGCGCACTCAATCCCACTATCCACGTCACCAACAAAGATGTTGAACAATACTGGTCCCAACACTGACCCCTGAGAGACATCACTCATTATTGGTCTCCAGCTGGACATTGAGCTATTGGCCACTACTTTTTGCATGCACCCATGCAGCCAGCTTTTATCCACTGAGTAGTCCATCTATCAAATTGATATCTCTCCAATTTACAGACAAGGATGTCATGTGAGACAGTGTCAAACTTTTTGCACAGCTCCAGGTAGATGATGTCAAGTGCTCTACCCCTGTCCATCTACAGTCTACCACAGTAACCCAATCCTAGAAGGCCACCAAATTGGTCAGGCAGGATTTCCCCTTACTGAAGCCATGCTGGCTGTCACCAACCACCTTGCCGTGCCTATTATTGATCACTAATGGAGCACAGCCTTTTAAAGGAACTAGTCTTAGGGCATAAAAATGGCAATGACCAGCAAAGAAGTGTCACTAAGAGGAAATCCTGCCTGGCCAATTTGGTGGCCTTCTAGGATGGGGCTAGAGAACTGATGGACAGGAGTAGAGCAGTTGATGTCATCTACCTGGACTTGTGCAAAGCGTTTGACACTGTCTCACATAACATCCCTATCTCTAAGTTGGACAGACATCAATTTGATAGGTAGACTACTCAGTGGATAAAGAACTGGCTGGATGGCCACATGCAAAGTGTTGTGCTCAATGGCTCAATGTCCAGCTGTAGACCAGTAACGAGTGCTGTCCCTCAGTGATTGGTGTTGGGACCAGTCTTGTTCAACATCTTTGTCAGTGACATGGATAGTGGGATTGAGTGCACCCTCAGCAAGTTTGCTCATGACACGAAGCTGTGTGGCTTGATTGATACATTAGAGGGAAGGAATATCATCCAGAGGGACCTTGACACGCTTGTGAGGTGGCCTGATGCCAACTTTATGAAGCTTAACCATGCCAAGTACGGGGTCTTACACCTGAGTGGGAGCAATCATGGGCCCAGCTACAGGTTGGGCAGAGAAGAGATTCAGAGCAGCCCTGAGAAGAAGGACTTAGAGGTGTTGGTCGATGAAAAAATGAACATGATTCAGCAGTGTGCTCTTTCAGCCCAGAAAGCCAACCATATCCTGGGCTGCATCAAAAAGAGCGTGACCAGCAGGTCGAAGGAGGTGATCCTGCCCCTCTGCTCTCGTGAGATCTCAGGTGTTGTGTGCAGTTCTTGTGCCCTCAGCATAAAAGGGGCATGGTGTTGTTGGAATAAGTTCAGAGGAGGACCACGAGTATGATCATGGGACTGAAGCGCCTCCTGCATGAAGATAGGATGAGAGAATTGGGGCTGTTCAGCCTGCAGAAGAGAAGGCTGCATGGAGACCTCATAGCAGTCTTCCAATATCTGAAGGGGATCCATAGGAATGCTGGGGGTGATTCTTCATGAGGGACTGTAGTGAGAGTAGGCAGGGTAACAGATTAAAAATTAACAGGGGAAGTTTAGATTGGATGTGAGGAAGAAATTCTTTACTGCGAGGGTAGTGAGGCACTGGAATGGGTTGCCCGGGGAAGTTGTGAATGCTCCATCCCTGGCAGTGTTCAAGGCCGGGTTGGACATAGCCTTGGGTGGTACGGTTTAGTGGGAGGTGTCCCTGCCCATAGCAGGGGGGTTGGAACTAAATGATCTTAAGGTCCTTTCCAACCCTAACTATTCTGATTCTGCAATTCTATGATTCTATGAATGGCTTAATTGTGTTAATACTGTCACTAATTTTGCCATCAGAAACTTATGTCCCCAACAAAAACAGAAAAGGCCTTTGGAGGAAGCTGTATATCTAGTAAATTAGAAACCTTCTGTTGCAATATTTTTGAGGCCTTTATAAGGAAATATGTCTCAGTCATGTACAGAATGTCACAACAATCTGCAGAAGCTTCCTGTAATTGTTAATATAAGCGATGATGCCTTTTTGCTGTATCTGTAAAAGCACAACAGAAGCAAATACTTGTGCAGGTGCCATGCTTGAGAACTGGATATAAAGAACACAAACTAATAACCCTGGTATATTATATCTGTAGGTATCAACTTATTAAATTTACGTTTAAATCTACCTCTGTTTCTTGTGATTTGCCAAGTGATCTACTGCTGGTGTTTATCTAGTAAATAACCCTTGAAGTATGCCTGCAGTTTGGATGAACAGCAGTTGATGGCGAGTCAGACTCTTTCCAAAACCATCTGCTTGTGTTACATTGCCATTCTCTGCTGTTTTTTTCCAGGTTTGATGAGCATTCTTTGGTCTGGATGTTCTTACTGGAAAAAAGGCTATTGCAGAGGATTAGGGACTTTGCTATGGCTCTTTTTCTCCTCTTAGTAACTGAAACAGCATGAAAAATGATGACACTGAATCAGCACTGAGATAAAATTGCTGAAAGACAATATAAAGATTGTTTTAGGAAAAGCACGTTTTTTTGAGAGAAGGGAGTAAGCTCCTGCAGGCATTTTTGCCACCATATTCCCCCAGTTCTCCTCCTGCACTTTTCTGAGTGGAAAAAGCCTAAACCCACAAAACAGTTTTCCATTATTGATCTACTAGAAGGTCTATCAGGATCTATTTTGTCTTTGAGAGAGAACTGGTTTGTCTCTGCTAGTATTGCAACTACAGAACTTCCTTATGACAGAAATAGTTTCATGATCATATAGCTCAGGCAAAACAGGACTATTATCTATTATATCTGAACTGTTCCAAATTTGATATGGAGAGAAAAAGATGTGGAAAAAGAGTTACTGGAACTGTTGAAAAACTTCACCTGCACTGTAAAAATTAAAGTTTTTCTTCATACATAAATGTAACTGTGTGCTTATATTCACACATAAATATATTTATATATGTGCATAACTTTTATCAGAAAGAATAGAAACAAATCCTTTCTGTGACAGAAAGTCAGGAGTCTTCCCATGACAATAGTAGAAGGTCATTCTATCCCTGTGTAGGCAAAAACTTGCTTTCTGCATATTATTTCCTAGATTTTGGCAGTGGAAATAATATTTTGGAGTGCGTATGGGGTACAAGACAGCTGTGTTTTGGAAATAATTTGTAAGTGCAAAAAAAGGGCAGTGATATTTTTTGTTTGTTTGTTTTTTTTTTTTTTTTCCCCTGGGCAGGACAGGCTTTTTGTTTTAAAATCATCAGGAAAACTCAACCAACAGGAATACAGCACCTTATTCACCAATGCCCCAAATATTTCAAAACTATTTCAGGGAAATTTTGAACATAACAAGTCAAATATAAGTTATATATTCGTAGGGCTGAAAAAAAAAAACCTTCACGACTACTTTGTTAAGATTGCCTTAACTGAGAATAAAAAGCGCTGAAAAAAAATTAATGAAAACCAGAAAGTCAGCTATGGAATTGCTGAGACCATTTGATGGTACTCAAGGATGATAAGAATCTTACAAGCTTCTACCAAAAATAGCATTATCATCATTACAGTAGGAATTACAAAAGGCTGTGTCCTTTTTTTTTCCTGGTCCAAAATTTTTTTCTTTTTGGAGGGCTCACAGAGGCAGATGTACATATCTCAAGATTTTAGTCTGCAAAACCAAGTGTTTAAACACCATACCCAATATTTATATGTCTTCACTTTGTCTTCAGTCATTACTAACAAGTTCTATGAATTTCACTTGGGAATGTTTCATTACAACTGTTATTTCTTGCTACAAGGATAAGACCGTGCTGCAATTAGCACAAAAGTAAACAGAATAATTTATTTAGAAAACAAGCGATGATTAAGTACTGCTTTTACAGAGCATGGACTTGCATAGCTATTCAAGTATTTCACTGCTACTGCAACAATACTATGATATTTAATGAAAAGTTAACCGGTGAAATATACAGCTGCTGTAAATTAGTGATTTATGTAAACTTCTATGAATTATATCTGCTGATTATATGAGTTCTTATTAAAAATATCTTTTACCTATTGAAAGAATTTTGAACTTCTGGCTATTTTTGTCCTTGTTTTATACCTGCATACAAAGATATTGTAGGCAATGAGACGTTATATTTCAGGTAATGGTATCAGTATATAATTATTCTTCATGCTGTAGGTATAGTGATCTTTTACATTTCTGCACAGGGTACTTGTGGCTCTAACTTTGTTATTTGAGACATTATCTAACATTTGAACATCTTACTTGTAGTTCTTTTTATATCTTGATGACATGACTAGAACGTTATTATAGTTATAATAACTATATATGTTCTAAAATAATCCTGTTATTTTTACTATTACAACTACTAGCCTTACAAGCGCTGTTGCTATTATTATTCCTATTGATATTAATACTGATGTCAAAGAAATTAAAAAAATAAATCAAGACTTATGTATTGTATATTTAATAGAAATGAATAATAATAATAATGAAATAATGATGAAATAATAAAATAGTTTAAAACTAATTATACAAAATGAAAATATTGTGTCACAACACATAAAAAATTATGGGTTTTTTTTTGGGTGGAAAAGATAAAAGGGAGGCTTCTTTTTCTTTAAGTTGAACCATCTTTTGCACATGTAATGTCTTTTAGAGACATTATCTAAATTAAAATTCTATTAAAAAAAATATTTTCATTTAGAAAATAATCCTGAACTATAAAACTAGCAAGACAATTTTCTGAAGGTTACAGGAAATTAAAGAGAACTGTTAAAATTTAAAATAAAATTTAACTGATGTGTTAAAAAGAAAGAGAAATTATCTGATCCAAACTGTTAAATTTATTTCTCGATGCAAAAATGGTCTTAAATGGATTTAGTCATATTCGTTATATTCTAAACATTAATATGTACTCAATTGATCATTGAAACAATATTATTTACTTGAATTCTGATGATCAGTGGTCAGTAAATCGTGAGTAAATTGGCTGTATTGTGGCTTAGAGTCATAGAATCATAGAATCAAGGAATATTTAGGGTTGGAAAGGACGTTAAGATCGTCTAGTTCCAATCCTCCTGACATGGGCAGGGACACCTCCCACTAAGCCATGTCACCCAAGGCTATGTCCAACCTGGCCTTGAACACCGTCAGTGATGGAGCATTCACAACTTTCTTGGGCAACCCATTCCAGTGCCTCACCATCCTTACAGTAAAGAATTTCTTCCTCAGATCTAATCTAAACTTTCCTTGTTCAAGTTTGAACCCACTACCCCTTGTCCTCTCACTACAGTCCCTCATGAAGAGACCCTCCCCAGCATTCCTATGGATCCCCTTCAGATATTGGAAGACTGCTATGAGGTCTCCATGCAGCCTTCTCTTCTCCAGGCTGAACAGCCCCAACTCTCTCATCCTATCTTCATGCAGGAGG
>JASSUY010051051.1:43057-54727 GCA_032466535.1 Forpus xanthops | reverse complement strand
AGGCCAGGTTGGACACAGGGCTTGGAGCAAGCTGCTCTATGGAAGGTGTCCCTGCCCGTGGCAGGGGTTGGAGCTGATGAGCTTTCAGGTCCCTTCTACCCAAACCAGTCTGGGATTCTATGATCCCATGAAATATTAAAGGGTATCAGGTGTCCGGTACAATACACACTGGGCACTGCTGTATTTTACCTGAACTTAGATGTTAAGGATCCCTGCAGTATTGTGCAATATTAACTACCACCTTCGCTCTGTGATTATAAAGGTCGCTTTAGCTTCAGGCATCTGACAAGGACCAACATGTTACCTTGTGATTGCCCTCCTGTAACAATGAGCACTCCTGTTAAGGTAGCAGAGAACTGTTTCATTTATGAAGCAAGCTGTGCTGAAACAGCCTCTTGAGAAGAAAGAGTACAGAGAGGTTAATGTCCAGCCTGAAGTTCCAAAGGTGAAAGACACACAGGCTAATTATTTGCTAACGCTACTTTTACTCTGGTCACGGTATTTTCTTGGAAAAGTCCTTATCAGGCAGTATTAGAGAATAGGCAGTCCAGGGAGGGTTTATAGCACTCAAGGTAGTAACAGATGAGGCACGGTGCATGCCTGCTTTCTGGAACATCTGCTGCATGTTAAGATGAGCACACACAGGGGCTCTTACAGGAGTCTTAGAGGAGCTACAGGGATTGATTCTAATTTTGCTATTTAAGGAAATAAAACGAACTTGTGGAAGTTGAGGGAGTCACAGATGACAGACAAAAGCAGAGCTCTGTTACCAAAGCCACAGCAAGGGCATAGAGGTGGCTTACGTTATGGGGAATATGCTTTCAGTTGGTCTTAGTCCTGTCCATGCTCTGTTGTTTCCAGGTCTCCCAAGGGATCACCCGGAAAGTTACCATTCCTTCATGTGGAATAACTTCTTTAAGCACATCGACATCTCAGAAGAAAATGTTCACATTTTGGATGGGAATGCCCCGGATCTGCAGGCGGAGTGTGATGCGTTCGAGGAGAAAATCCAGGCAGCTGGAGGAATTGAACTCTTTGTGGGAGGTGAGGCCCAAAAGACCGATAGCCTCTTAACACCAGTGGCAGGAAGCGCTGCCTTTCCTCCACCAGCTAGCCCATGTACTGTCAGACTGGTCATGTGCAGTGCAGTGGATCTGCAGTGAAAGCCACTCTATGCTCATTGCCCTGGGCACTCGTGTGCTGGCAGCTTTGCTTTCTAGTGCACTGCTCCTCCCATTTGAAGTATTTCAATCCAGTAAGTGAACCGTTCAGGAAATAATTAGCAGGAGAAGCAGGCAGTGCTAGAATTGACCAAATACAAAATGTATCGCTATTGCCAGTGCTAACAGGACACTGCCAGGAGCAGTCAGAGCCCTCTGAGCACAGAGGAGCTGAAGGCAAGCTTTTCCCATCAGTTTGCCTGAAGATCTGCCGTCTGCTCTGTTCCACTGCTGTCCCATTAGGAACTGTTAGGGGAAAGCCTCTGCTGGCTTCAGAGGAGCTTTTGCTGTCATTCCTACCAGAAGCAAAACATGAGCAGAAAATGGCAAGATGCATATCTGTTCCTGGAAACAGAGTGTCCCTCTAACAGGAGTGCTGTTGTTTCTCCCCTTGACAGCCACTGACCTCAAACTGTCTCTGTCACAGGTATTGGCCCGGATGGTCACATTGCCTTCAATGAGCCTGGGTCAAGTTTGGTATCCAGGACACGAGTGAAGACCTTGGCTATGGACACGATACTGGCCAATGCCAGGTTCTTTGATGGTGACCTCTCCAAAGTCCCCACAATGGCTCTGACGGTCGGAGTAGGCACGGTCATGGATGCCAGAGAGGTTAGGAGGAAAGCACTGTCTCCATACAGCAGCTCTTCAGCAGGGCTTCCTAGAGCAGCTAAAGATGATTCGGTTTTAGACCTGCAGTGCACCCTGCTGGTGTAGGCCAGTTTATGCCGTTCCTGCTGCAGACAGCTGAATAGCTGATCCTCTTGCTCCATCTTCCTTTTTTGCTCCACTAACAGTTAGGTTTGTGTAACCCTGCAGTACAGTTGTTATCCACAGGGAGCTAGGAAGGTTTGGGAGGATGTGTTTGGTTAAATATCTCACCTGGGGAAACAACTGCAAGAATCACAGGTTGGCTTGATGTTCTACCAGCAGACCATGAAACCTGGGACAGCTTTTAATGGAGTCTGTACCTCGACTTCATTGAAAAATAAAATGCAGCCAGAACTGTGATAGAGTGAAGTGCCTCTGTGCAGGATGATGGAATTCTTCCCATTAGGGACCAGGGCAGCTCTCTTTCTTCAGCAGGGGGAGTGTGTGACCAAAGCACATCTTCTAGACCCTAACTGCCATCTTCTGTGTCTTGGGGTCCAGGTGATGATTCTTATCACAGGAGCCCACAAAGCCTTTGCTTTGTACAAAGCAATTGAGGAAGGTGTCAATCACATGTGGACAGTATCTGCCTTCCAGCAGCACCCCAACACTGTGTTTGTGTGTGATGAGGACGCTACGCTGGAACTCAAAGTTAAGACTGTGAAATACTTTAAAGGTGGGTGTTTGATCAGGCCAAGCAGCTGTTGTGTTTAGTTTTTAAGGCATAAACCATGCTTTCATTAGAAGTTTCCGATACTCAATTCCCAAAGGAGTACATTTCTTAACTGTAACAGCAATAAATAAAGAAGTGCAAAGGTAGATGCCTGTGTGGGAATGGGAGCAATGGAACAGGGACTGTAGTGATGTGTGATTTCATTAGCATCCAATGTCAGAGAATGTTGCCTTATTATGTCTGCTTAGGTCACCTTTTTACTTCCTCCATCAGGTTTAATGCTGGTTCACAACAAGCTCGTGGAACCCTTATACAGCATGAAGGAGACTGGAGAAGAAAGAAGCCACACCAAGAAGCCATACAGCGATTAGCATGGGTGTTCAGAGCAGTGCTGAGCCAGCTTTCCCGCTGCAGACCAGCTGTGAAAGAAGGGAATTGCTGCAGAAACTTGGATTTGTTCCTAAATTAGCAAAGTGATTGTGTGCTGCTTCTCTCCATTAAGAACATGCCCAACACCTGCCTCGACTAACCAAATGTGGATGGATCCACGGCATTGCATTCCACGAGCTTCTGCCACTGCCTTGTTCTCTGAAGATAAAGTCAGTGGAGAATGAGCAATTTCACCCATGGAGCAGCTCTGCTCATGTGGACTGAAGGCTGCAGAACTTAAATATGGAGAGACACAAAAGTACAATGTTGCAGAAACCAAAGGGATCAAGGCTTTGGGATGTATTCCTTGCAATTAGGTCAAGCACCTTGTGTGTCATTCCCTCCACAAATCACTCCGAGATGCTCATACTGGATATAAGGAAGAAACTACACACAAGGACAGCCAAGCAGTGGGGCAGGTCCCCCAGAGGGGGCTGTGCAGTACCTCTGTCCTCAAGAGCATTTCAAGACCTGACTGGATAGAGCCCTGGCTGAACCCTGCTTTGAACCAGACAAAGCTGAAGCAGTAAGTTCCCTTTCTGCCCTTCCTGTTGCTACAAGGAAATGCCAAATAAGCCTCAATGAAGAACCGTTCCCTCTGGAATTATAGAAGTCCCACACGGGTGGACAAGAGCCTGTACTGACAGGACCCCATGAATTCTGGAACTTGATTCCCAGGTTTCCTATCAGATGGCACGTGAGAGCCAAGATAAAGCAGGCAGCATTCATCCTCTCCATGCAGAAGTGCTGTAAGCTGTTGCCCTG
Source organism: Forpus xanthops (assembly GCA_032466535.1). NCBI lineage: Eukaryota > Metazoa > Chordata > Aves > Psittaciformes > Psittacidae > Forpus > Forpus xanthops. Next base: position 50,989 of record JASSUY010051051.1, on the reverse strand, counting down.
TGATGTAACTTTCTCCACTAAATGTCTTAATTTTTCTGAACACTCACGTTTGTAGCTGGTGCTCAGTTCACTCTGCTCATGAAACATAGAACAGTTCCTGGGGGTCAGCAGGACTGGGAGCACTGTCTTTGAGCAGAAAACCTTCAAAGCAGGAGAAAGAGCTGTCATTTTGCACAAGCTTTCAGCAGCACCTAGAACCAAAGCTGTACTGAAAGAGTCTGGTAGGAAGAGCCACTGCTGCTCCCTCCTTCAGGCCTCAGCCAGTTTGCTGGCAGGCTTCCACCACACACCTGCTGTGCTCCTGTCCTGCCATATAAAAATGGCTCTTAGGCCTTTAAAGGAGATCACAGCTCTGCCCAGTACCACAGTACTTGCACATTAACCTTATGCTCCTTTTGTGCACACAGAAATAGGGGTGAGGTTTGCAAGAGGGGAAAAAAACCCAAGGAGGAAATAGCACCACAGTACCCAAGTTGCCTGCCCTGCTCTGTCTGTGAAAATGGGTCTGGGGTTATCTGTCCTACCTTTGCAGTACTGATTGTCCTATGAGTGCAGTCCCCTGCCTGTCCCCTCCGCAGGGGATCTGTCCTTGAGTCCCAAGTGCTCAGAATTCACACACAGTGGTGACCACATCACTCCTCTTCCCCTCTGTGCACTGTTTGTGAAAGCAGAGGAAGGCCACTGCAGCACCTTCAAATATTCCCCAGAGCACTCGTGCTCTGGTGGCTCTGTCAGACATCCCCAGCCACAGCTTTCCATCTCAGCATACCCTCCAGTGTCCCAGTTCTGCCCTCAGGCCACCTCTGTCCTGGCAGAAGGAACCTGCCTGGCCTCCTGTAGGTTTGAGAGCTCCAGCACCATCTCCTCCACCAAGGCAGGAGGGTTTAATTACATTCCTCTCCTTGTCACAAACATTCCCATCTGAAAGCAAGCAGCTTCTGGAGTTAAATATTGTGGCCAGAGTGGGAACTACAGTGGGAACTGCAGCCCAGAGCTGGTTTCACTGTCTGCAGTAATCCCAGTGTGGCATTGTGAACAGCCACCGGGCATCCGGGGCTTGGATCTCAGGGAAAACTTGAGCTCTTTGTGTGTGAGGTCACTCTGAACATGAACAGACAAACCTCTCAGCAGAACACACCCCGTGCAGCTTCACACTACAGCTCTGCACCAGCCCCACTCTGCTCTGTGTCATTCTGCAATCGAGTGACTCAGCCCCATGGCACACAGGAGCCATCACCACCCAGGCACATAGGCATGCCATAATGAAGACAAACAGGGAGACAACTGTGTTTGCTCTCTTAAAGTGAATTTAGTGCAGGTGAAAGGTGCAGGAAATACAATTTAAACCATACACAACGTGAATTTTCCCTACACACTGTTCCACAGCCTAAACCAAGACAAGATCCACTCTTACTAGCTCATGCTTTTAATCACTGCCAGTTCGATCAGGGCAGACCCTCCCATCCTCTGCGGAGAGCACTAAATCAGTACATGTTTTGGTCAGGTATTTGAGTATGAATTTATTTACTATCAAAGCTGAGTGAGAGGAATTCACCTTGAGCCTCTACAGAGCCTGAGCTACCCCCGGCGCTTGTTCTATGATCTGAACCCAAGAGATGCAGTTTTAATTTCAACAGTTTTAGACCATTCTGCAAATGGAAAAACTTCTTCAAACTCAGCAGTTCCTCCCAGCACTCACTGCCATGCTCACAGCACCACTCAGCTGCTGGGGAAACCATTTGGGGTTTGAAACAGTGTGAAGTGCAAGAACAGTGGAAATAAGGGATCTAGTCCAGAAGCAAAACCAGCAACTAATCAAACCTCTTTCACGAAGAGTCAGTAAAAATAAATTACTCGATCATCTGAGAAGGGCATTTCAGTATCTTCAAGAATTCATCTTATTCTCAACTACGTATCATGAACACGTGTTTCAATGTCTGACTGATGCTTTCCACCCTCTCACTGGCCACTCACTCGGGTCAGTGCCTCAGCACTGGCAAGATAAGAAGCAAGACAAGTGAATTCACCATCAACACTGAGACTTCTGACTGGCTGCATCTGCCTTTAACAATCAATAGGATTATCAGGGCTTTCCACAGTGACCCTGGCTGCAGGATGGGTGAAATGCTCTCCTTTGGTTTTGACCACAGCCTCTGAAGGGTGAGGACCCTGTACAGTGCAATGTTGGTACCATTCTTCTATCACACAATAGAAGGGGAAAGCAAACAAACTTGACATGAAACTGGAAGCACCTGATTCTGGTTTGCTCAGTGTTGTTGCTAGAGAGAGCTACTGCTCTTCATCTTCATCCTCCCAGTACTCCTCCTCAGGAATCATGGCTTGAAACAACCTGCAAGGCAGCCAGCAACTCACATCAGGGTGTAAAAAATATCAAACACCTACCAAAAGTATCAATCGAAATGTGACAAAAGCTACAAAAGCCACAAGTATCAGCATCTTCAGTATCACAAACCACTGGTGCTGCAGTGCCCCTGGCCGATCAACATGATCTGAACAAGGCTGCTCTGCACCTCTGCAGCATGTTACACCAGAAGGCAGGGAGAGGCTCTGCCCTGTGGGGGTGATGAGGTGAACACGTACCTGTTGAAGCAGGGGGAGGATGGATCATTGAAGTGCCTGTAGGGGTTCACCCTTGACAGAGAGCCCATGCAGATCCAGCAGAAGTACTGCATGCAGCCTGTGCATGTCATCTTGTTACACCCATCGAGTTTCTGAGCGGAAGAAAACAAGAAATGGTAATAACCAAGTCTCACTGTGCCAGTCTTCAGGCCTGGCTCTGGTTGGTAACAGCCCTTAAAGCCCCTCAGCTAAGGAATACACTGTACCCTGGCTCTATCGTACCCCTGACATTTTCTCCCTGTTGCAAAGGTTAGGAGCTATAATCACAAATGGCACATTGGCTCTAATAATACCAATCATCATGCTGGCAATCAGTATTTTTCTGAAGCTATTTGTATTTCCTGGCTCTTGTTGAAACAGCATTAACCTGAAACACATGGAAAACAAAGGGATCCATAAGGATGCACAGAAAACCTGGATCATTTTAGTCCTGGAGTCTGCACAATCCCAGCTGCTGTATTTACCCAAGGCCCGAGCTGCAGAAACATCACCTCCTTTTCCATACAACACAGAAAGGGAAAATTCTCTCAGCATTTCCTAGCAGTTTGCCCTCCCTGCTGAACCTGGCACCTACAAATCCATCTCTGTTCCTGCCTAAGCACAGAACCGACTTAGTCTGATTTCTGTGACGAGTTACTATGACTCCTCCACCTCTCCCCTCCGTGCTTACCTCTATGTGAGTACCACAACAGGGACAAGCCTTTGAGTTCTTTTCTAGCCATTCTTTACTCTCTATCTCCTCAAGAGCTTTCTGAATCACCCGTTTGCCATAGCGTTGTTCCAAAAACCTTTTTGTTGCCTCATCTGCTTCTAAATATTCATTACGCAAAGCCATCAATTTCTCTGGGGAGCAGATCAAAAACAGCCCAAATTAAACACAAAAGAAATACAACAGTTCTTCTCAGATATTACACAAAGGAGGCGAGCAAGTAACAGCATAATAGTCTCAAAGGAAACTAACCTAACTGATTAAAAAGCAAGGAAGGTATTAGAATACATGAGAATATTAAAACCTCTCTACCCCAAAATTCAACGGTTTTACTCTGCTATACTTTACATATATTTACACCATTATAAAATAGGCCAGTCAATGGACGAGTCTAAGACATAGAATAAGCTGAAAAATGGGAAGTTGTTTTCTGAGCATGCACTTAATGAAACTTTGTCACAGGATTTTCAGAACAGAGAAGCATCCTCCCGATTCCAGCAACAACCCCAACAATGAGAAGTGGTGGACTCACAGGAAAGGGCAGGAAAAGGCACACGTAAAACTACTCTTGCCCTGCTGTGGCCTCTCAGCATTTGGCAATCAGCAGTTCAGGGACTTCCTGAGCTGTGGAGCATCATCAAAGGAGTAATCTTCAAGTGCCAGCAGCAGACCAGCTCCAAATGAGTCTGATCTCTGGGGAAGCTCCCATGGTGATGAGTCTTAACTGCTGACTTTCAGTCTTTTCTATGCAAATCTTAGCTGCTTCTCACTCCATTTCTGAAATACAGAGACTCACCTGCGGTGACTTTACAGGGGGAGACCCCATGGTAGGTCATCTTACAGAGGGTGCAAAAGGCATAGTTGCACTGGGAGCACATGGCCATGGTGCAGCCTGGTTCCTGCATGACAGGGGTCTGGCAGCACGGGCGAGGGCAGTACACCACGTCTGCCATCAGGTCCAAGCTCGACTGCAGGAGCAGGCGGTCATAGCGTGCAAAGAGCTGCTCTCCAACCAGCTCCTTCACCTGAACAAAGACTAAAGACAGATCAGATGCACTGGAAATGCTGAGCCTGCTACCTGCAGCCACAGTGAGACAATGAAAACACCTGCAGCTGGAGTGAATCTGCTTCGCATTCCCCAGTAGTTCATCAGAACACTTTTAGAAATGCTATTTTCATGATTGATTAATGAAAGGAAAAGCATGCAGCATGAAAAGCAATGGGACCGACACCAAAGAGTACAGAACAAAGTAGGCAAAACATGCATTGAGTGATGCACTTTTAGCCCAGATGCCTCAGCATGGCTCAGGGTATGCAAAAAGCATTTCCCCGGATCTATTCACAGCTCTCCCCAGGAAAAGACACACCTTGTCCTCTGTAATGATGGGCAAGGGAGCACAACGCTCCCACCACTGCTCACACACTGCTATTACCTGGCCTGGCGTGGCTACAGAGGAACACTTGGGTTCTGGGCAGTTGAGACAATGCACCTGCCCGTCCCTGATCTGGATTTCGAAGTAGTCCTTGAGGCACGCTTTGCAGTAGACGTGGCTGCACTCGGTGAAGTGCATGCACTCACTGCCCAGCTTCTCACAGAAGCAGATATTGCACAAGTACATCTTGCTGTTAAAGCACTTCCTCCTCTGGGCCTGATCAAAGTCCAAGATCTCCCTGATCAGACTCGACAGTGATTCCACATCCTGCATGGCTCTTGCATCCGTGACTTCCTCCTCAGCCGCAGAGCCCGCCGCAGCGCCACAGTCCTCAGCACCAGGAGGGACCAAAGGTGTCCTGCTCTGCCCGCTCCCCTGGGGGCACACTTTCAGCTCATATGGGGAGGAGATATTGAGGTAACTCAGTGTTTCTTCCTTCAGAAACTGCATCCAGGCAAACAAGACCACACAGCCTCGATTCTCCTCCCAGACGTTGTCCAAGTGCTTGCAAAGGGCACTGAGCTAGGAAAGGAAAAACAGTTCCAGATTTCAGTAGTTCTGACAACCCATCCCTGTTTTCTTCCCTCCCAGAGTCCTCCTTAGCCCATGCTGCCATTACAGCCCCTGGAGCTTTAAATATGTACCTGAAGTACAAATATCACACTCACAGATGCGAGCTTTCATTCCTCAGAACAGCAACCAAATGAAAACAAGTAGGAAACAAGAGAAGAGCCAACTGAAAAAGCAGTGTCATTGTTTATAGGCCTGATATTTCAAGACCTTATATGTTGTTGTTCAAGGCCTTAGAGCTGCTCCAGTGCCTAAAGGGGCTACAAGAAACCTGGAGAGGGGCTTTGGACAAGTGCCTGTAGGGATAGGCCAAGGGGAATGGCTTTAACTGACAGAGGGGAGACTGAGATGAGCTCTTGGGCAGAGCTCTTCCCTATGAGGGTGCTGAGCGCTGGCACAGGGTGCCCAGAGAAGCTGTGGCTGCCCCATCCCTGCAGTGCTCAAGGCCAGGTTGGACACAGGGCTTGGAGCAAGCTGCTCTAAGGAAGGTGTCCCTGCCCGTGGCAGGGGTTGGAGCTGACGAGCTTTCAGGTCCCTTCTACCCAAACCAGTCTATGGTTCTAGGTCTATGTCTTTCGTTTTGCTGCTGCATTAACACCCTTGGAGCACTGTCCATTATGAGCTTGCTCATGACCACAAAAGCTCTGTTAAAACATTGTCAAACCTGGGCCGGGGAGAGCCATTTCCCACTGAGGGTGAAGGCGGGCGGGGAGGTGGAGGGGTAGTCTGGAGGGAGCTCGAAGTTCAGCACCAGGGGGGGCAGGAAGCAGACGCTGTACTCGAATCCACCCGTCTGGAGGCTGCCTCCGGAGCCGCCCGAACCTGAGACAACAGCAACAAGTGAGAAGTGATGGCCTGGAGCTGTGGATGGCAGCACCCAGGGGACCTCCTCATCTGATGAACCTCTGTGCTTAGAACTAAGGGATCAACGCTAAGTAACACAGTGTCCTGGGGCTGCAGCTACCCCATGAGAACACCAGAGCTGTGAAGTACTGGATCCTGCACACACAGTGAACCTGGGGAGGCACAGCCTCAAGGGAAAGGAGTCATAAATGACCTCAATTATTCCAAAGAAATCCTATTACTCATCTCGACTTGTAAAGGTCACCATGGAGGCTGAATGTAGGAGGGTGAAATCCCTGCTCCAGTGCAAGCCCCAGGAATGCCATGAGCAGCATGGGGCCAGGTAGGGCTCAGGTCAGTGTCTCTGCAGGTCACCAGCGCAGGAACCAAGGGTACCCCTCAGTCAAGCCTGTTTCTGGGATAACACAAAACACATCAACTCACCACTCACAAATACTTTGAAGTTTTGGGGCAATTCCAGGCAAATTCTTGTTTCTCCCCCTTGGGCAGACTCAGCTCTCTTGAACTCATCTTCATCATAGATACTGGCCAGTGCCAGCAGCTCATCCTCCTGAGCTTCTCTGTCTTCTGAAGACATTTAAACCTCCTGTGGAGTTAAAACCATTCTTCAACACCGAGTTCACACATCCCATTCACGTAAATCATCTGGGGCCTATTTTATGCTCCTGTAAGATTCACAAACCCAAGTAACGGATGTATCTGAAGGAGGACTATAGGGATGCTGAGGAGGGACTCTTCATGAGGGACTGTGGTGATAGGACAAGGGGTAACGGGTTCAAACTTACATAGGGAAAGTTTAGATTGGACCTGAGGAAGTTCTTTACTGTAAGGGTGGTGAGGCACTGCAATGGGTTGTCCAGGGAAGCTGTGAACGCTCCATCGCTGGCGGTGTTCAAGGTTGGACATAGCCTTGGGTGCCATGGTTTAGTGGGAGGTGTCCCTGCCCATGGCAGGAGGGGTGGAACTCAAGGATCTTAAGGTCCTTTCCAACCCGAACTATTCTATGACTCTATGTAACAGTGTCAAACAGAATTAAACCTTTTTACAGACAGAAGGACATTGAGGAATGTATAAAATAACCCCCCTCAACACTGAGGAGTCAAAAAGCAAATGGTCTCTGTAAGCGGCTGGAACAGACCTGCTGCAAAAGTGACCCAGGGACATCGCACTATGTCCTGTCAAGGGACAGCCAAGAAACCCGAGGACAATGGGTCAGCAGCAGTACCTCCCCGGCGCTCCGAGCCAAGCGAACAGCCCACTTTACCACTGCAGTCACTGAAGGCAGTAACGAGCGGGTTCAGCTCCCGCACGGACACCTCGCGGCCGCCTCTGTGCCCTTTCAGCCACATTTAAGGGATTACCTTGTCCTCAGCACGGCGCAAGCGGAGGTTCTGATGCCCCACGGGGTCCCTGCTCATTCCTCTGGGCCTCGGCAGCTCATGGGCTTCAGCTCCGGTAAGGCACGGCCGCGGTGAGCGCCGTGGCGGGGTACCTGCGGGCAGAGGAACGCTCAGAGGGCCTGGAGCCCCCTCCGTGCTCTCACTGAGCGCTCCCGGCGGGGAGAGCCCACAGCGGCTCCACCGCCTGCAGGGGCTGCCGGGGCCGCATTTTCCGGCCATGGCTCCCCCCGCCGCAGCTCCTCCCCACCCCGCCGCAGTGAACGGAGGCCCACGGCCCCCACGGCCCCCACGGCCCCCACGGCCCCCACGGCCCCCA